>VMDR010002201.1:0-97926 GCA_007922815.1 Macrotus californicus
CTCACCCTGTATATGTCCGTGTATGTGTGTGTGTGTGTTTGTATTTTAACATGTTTATTTCCTACTGGGCTTGAGGGCAAGATCAACACATTTATTACTTTTTTTAGACTGGTGTTTAAGCAGTAGCTTATACCTATTAAGTGCATAATACAAGCTTTTGAGGAAGAAAAGATGAAAGGAAGTAAACATATCTTTACTATAATTCCAGATTTGGCAGTGTAAAGAGTGTTAAATGATTTGTACTCTCCTCCTAGTACCCAAGTAAATACACATAGACATTAAAGTTTTCTTTTCATGGAAGCTGGAAGGTTCCTGTAGGAAACAAAACTTAGACTGCATTAGCATCTCAAAGATATTTAAATCTGAGGTTACCAAAAATCAAGATGGCTTCCAATATTTGTAGTAATTCGTTTATGTGTATGAGAAACCCGAAACCCGCTGTACTGAATGGGAGGAGGAAGAGGGACCAGAGGGATTTGTGCATAAAAGACAATAAACAACTTCCTGTGGTATGTAACCAAAGAGAAAAATTCTAGGATAAAGTGGGATCTTGTTTTAAACACCAACAGTGTCCCACTGGAAAATGACAGTATACTTATAGGGTTGCAGGCACATTTTTGAAATATAAAGCAGGTATCTCACTACAACTCTCAGAAAATTGGTTAAAAGCCAAGACCAGTTACTTTTAGGGAGGCAGCATGCTGCCAAATAAACATCTCTGGATTGGGAGAATCAGAGGTTCAGGTTTGGACACTAAATATCTATATAACCTTAGAAAAATCATTTATAAATATTAATTGAGTAACAATCGTGTGACGTCACTGAAATAGTTTCTTCGTAGAATTCACTAATTCTATACATATCATTGAGAATCTAGTGCAGGCCAAGTACAATGTCAGACGGTAGGAACGCGTCAGTGGGTAAAATTAAGTGCCTGCTCTTGCGAGATGCTGTCATGAGAGGAAGAAAGAGGCCGGAAGCTGAGAGGGGCTACGAAGGAAAATCCAGTTGAGTAAGAGATACAGAGTGTGGAAGAAGGGCATGTACAGTGTTTAAGTATTATTACAAAAGTGCTATATTTGTTTAAAAAACACAAAACCTTCAAATAATACAGCAGATTACATAGTTAAAAAATAGAAGCTCCTCCCTATCTTCAACCCAATCTCACATCCCATAGGCAACCACAGTAAACAGTTTAGGAGTATATATATTAATATTCTCCCTGCATTAACTATCTTATTTCATTCTTCCATTACTACTTTGACTTAAAATATTTAAATTTATTTACATTTAAGATTTACATTTACTTTTTCAATTGTAAGTAGTACAGGTCATAACAGAAAATAAAAAATAACCAAAATGCATGTAAACTACTCATAATTCCATCCACCCACAGACAGCAACATTAAAACCTCTGTTTTCCCCTCAGAATTCTAGAGCCTAGATGACAAGTAGAGTAATGTTCCAATTTACAGTTCAAACTGAGAATTCCTCTGTCTCCAAGCATCCCACTTAAAAAAATTATAGAAAGTTGGCCCTGACTGGTGTGGCTCAGTGGATTGAGCGCCAGCCTGTGAACCAAAGGGTCGTGTTTTCCATTCCCAGTCAGGGCGCACGCCCAGGTTGTGGGCCAGGTCCCCAGTAGGGGGCATGGGAGAGGCAACCACACATTGATGTTTCTCTCCCCACTTCCCCCTTCTCTAAAAATAAATAAATAAAAATCTTAAAAAAAAAATTATAGAAAGTTGTAAAATACAGAAAGGCAAAACAAAAAAACTTACTTTTATTAATATATTAATACAATTTATTTTTACAATCCAGAATCATTCTGTGCATGCATATTGTTTTGAAATCTGCCTTTATTTTTATTTATTTTTTAATTTATTTCAGAGAGAGAGGTAGGGAGAGAAAGAAAGAGAATAAAACATGGATTTGTTTTCCACTTATTTATGCATTCATTGGTTGATTCTTATATGTGCCCTGACCAGGGATATATAACCAACAACCTTGGCATATTGGGATGATGCTCTTACCAACTGAGCTACTCAGCCAGGGTGAAATTTGCTTGTATTACTTAACTATATACCATTAACATTTTTCTGAGATTAAAAATTCTTCTACAATTGGTTTTTAATGGCCATAATATAATTAATTCATGTGCCATACATATTTAATCAATCCCTTTCATTTAAGCTATTTCTATTTTTTGATATTACAAGATCATATGAACATTTTGGTCTTTATACATATTTGTAATTATTTCCTAGAATAATTCCAGGAAGTAGGATTGCTGGGCCAAAGTGTACAGCATTCTCCCCTTACCCTCAGTGGATATGTCCACGATCCCAGGGCATGCCTGCAACAGTGGAGGGCACTGATCCCTACACACACAGTTTTTTCCTATACATATATACCTATGATAAAATTTAATTTATAAATTAGGCACAGTAAGAGATTAACAATAATAACTAGTAGTAAAACAGAACACTCATAATAAAAGTTCTGTGAATGTGCACTCTCTCTGATAACTGATCTTCTAACCTAGATAGCTACTAAGCAAGTAAAGGGTAGGTAGTATACACAGCATGGCCATGTTGGACCAAGGGGTGATTCACGTCATGGGTGGGACAGAGCGGCGCGGCCCAATATTTCATCACACTACTCAGAACAGTGCACAATTTAAAACTTATGAATTGTTTATTTCTGGAATTTTCCATTTAATATTTTTTGGACCCAGTTGATTGGGTGTGTAACTGACACTGTGGAAAGCAAAACTACAGGTAAGGGTGGGCTATTGTACATACAATTTAATAAATTTAAAACATGCTACAAAACTGACCCTCAAATGTATTGTATTATTTCACATTCCCATTAGTGGGTACAGGTGCCAATTCCATTGCACGCCCAACAAAAAAAGCATGTTGTTTTAATTTGCATTTTTAGTAAGGCTAGACTTTATTTTCTTCATTTTTTCTTTTCTGAACTGTTTCAGGGTGGTTGTGTTTTGTTTTGTTGTCCTCTATTTTTTTATTGGGTAAAGTCATGCTTTTTTTTTATGAGATTCCAGACTCTCAGATTTTGGCAGCTAGATAGATCTGAAGAAAATTGGGGGGTGGTGGGGACAGACTTTTCTACCAAGAAAGAGGTTTTTAAATTTTTTATTCTTAGCATCCTTTCCTTAAAAAAATGAGGGGAGGAGCATTTTAATAGAAAAATAAAAATCTATATTCGCAGAATAAAGGATGGTTCTTCCCAAGAAAGAATGGTTGCCAATAGTTTCTATTTTTCTGGGATTGCAGAAAGTTTCATCAAAGTTCAGACTAGCAGCCCTTATAGCACAAAGCTCTCACCACTCTGCAATTCTGTCTTAGTCTCATTTGAGAAACAAAGTGGTTAGACTAGTGATCTAATAATTTCAAGCCATTTCTTTCACAGGTAGTCTAAACTTAACTATCTACCTGAGAGTTGTAGTGTATTTATTACTGGTATTGAAATACATTTTTTGCGTTTTTTTAAAAACATACCTAATCTTATAAAAATTAGTTTCAAAGACTAAACTTTGTATAAAAATTGACAGTTTCCCCATTGTTGATGAACACACATTTCTCCATTCCACAGGCCAGTACCTTTGTATATAACCCTTAACCAGGTTTTGGTATTTGATTTTGAAATTCCTGGGGGTTTACTTTCCATGAAGAAAATTTCTTTTTCTGAGTTGTTGCTTCTTATATATGTCAGATTGTTTTTCTCTCTGTGGATTGGGTCAAAGAAGAAAGGTGACAACTTCCCTTACCGAAGTCAATGAGTAAAGAGACAAAGATGTCTCAGGAGTGGCCACGTAAGGCTGGTCACTGTGTTCTAGAGCCTAGTCCCTGGCTTTGCATAAACAAACTTCAGTTTTGCTCATGCACCCAGATCATAGCAGATTTTTATAAGCTTACAAAGTTTAGTCAGACTACTGCTGCTACGGCTCCAACTCTTCCTCTCCCTCCTACCAGCTAACATTTACTGAACACTGCTAGACACTTTGAAATGTTATTTACTTGGTTCACCTAGTCTAATCCTAAAAACAACTCTCTGAGACAGTTACTATTAGTAAACCCCATTTTTCAGATAAGAAAGCTGAAGTACCAGATGATCAAAAACTTGGTCAGGGAAGGCAGTTATTAAATATAGGAGCCAAGCTTCAAATCCATCGCTGGGACATTCCATGTGCTTACGTTCTTAATGATTACATTGTACCACCTCTCCTAAGAAAAGCATTTATGAACTAAAACCATTTTTATTAATTTACAGCAGAACATATTCATGTCCAGGGACTATAAAAAGTATCAACACATCAAACAAAGGGAAGTCAATGGTCTTGAGCGGTAGGTGACATAGGTTCTCTTCTTCGAAGACAGTGCTGGCTAAACTGCTCCACTCTAAAGTGGTCTATAACCACTGCCACCTCAGTCAGTGTAATTTAGAAAAAGAAAAGAAAAAGATAAACTAGTCTAGCCGTCTTGTGAAGACACCAAGCTGGCCAAGTCCCTTTCGTGAATCTTCTTGCTTTCGAGAAGGAATAGCACAACTGATTAGTTTAATGCCTGACGGTTTTTCAGTTTCACATTTTCCTGCTTGATCTCCAGTTTCACACTTTTTAATACCATCAGGCATTCCTTAGAAAGCCTCACTCTCCCCAGACTCTTTCACACTCTGAAATCACCCATTTTGGAAATATTTGTGTCAGCAGGGCTCTCCTGCCTCACGTTTTTCTCCTACCCAGTTTCACTCCCAGGTTGGTCAAAGCACTGGCTTTCTCCGACTGTTGCCCCATCCCACCTGATACTGCAGTGCCGACTGTCGCCCGGCACTTGGCTAATGAGAAGTTCATGTCTTTATAGAATATGAAAAAATTATAAACATGTCTCTAAGAAGTTTTCCTTCCCAGAATTAAGAGCATTCTAGAAGAAACAGAAGATTATGAAATGTTGAAAAAAGGAAGCTGCATTTGACCATAGCTGTTTGGATTGACACACAGCGTGTACATACACAGCACATACATACGTACGTATTCAAAGACTAGTGCTTGTAACTACAGACCATGTTGTTAGATTAAAAGTCGATACTTGTGCAAAAGTTCTAAACTTGTTTTTCTTGTTTTAAGGTTTTCACATCCAATCTAAAATGGTGACAATGACTTAAAAGTGAAACTAAAATGAAGAAAAGAAGATAAAAAAGTGAACTTTTTCTTTAATGCTTCCCTGGAAATACTGATCTAGGAAATGCAGATAAATTTTGAAAGCTGCTGTAAAAGGATTGAGAATTAGCCCCCCCAAACTAATATCAGTGTTTAACAATACTAATGTGTTAAGAACTATTCAATATTTCATATTAGAACTGTTAGAATATTTGTTGAATTAAGAAGCTTTCACATTCAAATTGAATCTGGAAATATGATCTTAATTTAACACAGAAACCTAGAGGCAAAAATGTAGTTGAAACCGATTTCAAAAGAATCAGCAGGAATAAAAGTACTCTTTACAATAAAATCTCCCTCATTTAGATAGATTGACATTTAGTGAAAAGAATTGGTTACATGTTCTTAAGAGAAAGAGTGTCCAGTATAATAGTGTACAGAAATAGTATGCAGTACTATTTTTTTTTTCATGGCAACTATGTTAGCAAAGCCCAGCCTAGAATTGGCCCTCTTTTAAGAGATAAATAATATGTAATTAGCTTATCAAAGGGCCTGTCTCCTAGAAAGGCAGACAAACCAGTCAGGGTTCACACCTTTCCCTTTAATGTGCTTGAAAGCAGTTTGTTGTAAGTTGGAAAATTGCTTTCTTTAATATCGTTAGCATTTCTTGCTCAGAAATTCTCTTTTGTACAATGGACTTGGTATTCAGAGCCAAAAAAATATTTTTGGGGGCCTATTAGTAGCTATGCAGAATAATAAGTACTATTTTTCCCTTCCAAGTACTAACTAGACCCAACACTGCGTAGCTCCTGAGATCAGATCAAATCTTGGGCATTCAAGGTGGTATGGCCATTGACTAATCAGCACTATCTTTTGATGTCATCATGTTTTGTCCAACAGCAATTCTCATTAATTCTTAATAGGAGAAAGTAAAATTAATGAGGCTTTATAGAATTGATACTGTATTCTTTCAGAGTATGTAAAAATATCTTTATCATTTAACCCTTCTGAGAAGAACCCTGTTAAGAAGATGGGAAATACAAACAAAGCTAATGGAGAACAAATATAACATACTATACAGAACTTTCTTCTGGCTAGATTTCCTTGAGACAACTAATTCTTTCTGTACTTAGATAAATCTAAAAAAACTGTAAATGTATAGTATTACCTGGAGAAAATCCATACTTTATTCACCTGAATAAAGGCTTATTCAGCTAAGCTTCCTTTCCCCTACACTCTGTATCCCACACCTATACACATCAAGTTAAGATACAGCAGATGAAAGAAAAGGAATACCTAAGGAATTCCTCTTTTATGTGGAACATTTCCAACTTGTGTATCCCAGTATTTATGGTATAATGTCTTTTTTTGGTGGATGGTAAAAAAAAAAAAGTTAAATCTGAATTTGTAGAGCTGGTGTCTGGCAAACGCAATGTGTAAAGTCAAAACTGGATTTTAAGTGATTCTCATGTAAAGAAAAGGTTTCCATATATTTGCTGTACAGAGTAGCTAAGCAGCAAGCGGCTGCTACTCAAAGAAGACTTCAGTCCCAGTCCTTGGGATCTGAGTGTGGAGTGGATGAGGTGTGTTACTACAATACAAAAAGAACTAGAAGGGAAGCACAGCTCAGTTGTGCTTCAAATGCAAATAATTTCAGAATTGCCACTAGTCAAAATGCTTTAAGGATTTAGGGTTTGGTCATAATTTCAATATAGCAAAAAAAGAAAGGAAAAGAGAAATAAAGAAACAACTCTATCCTTTGTCCCCAGAGTCCAAGAATTCGGAACGTGCTGGTGAAAATCGGTGGCTGGTTCTAAAGGGATTGGAGGGTGGTGCAGCGAGGTCTATGCTGCAGAAACCACTACTCAGAATGGCGAGGTTCATGGAGTTTTCACCCTGGACAAACTCCCGATTACCTCTGACGAGCCCCAAAGATCAGAGTGGAAGTCAGGTCCCCCAGCAGAACTGCGGCGACGGCTGCAACATCAGCGGCTAAATTTTACAGCTTTTCATAAGGCCAGTCTAATACACCTGTAGTAAGATCACTAATGCTGAGGGTCCCTAAACTGGGGGAAATTAAAGGGAGAAGGGAAAAGGGAAGGAAAACGAGGACGGGCAAGGGAAAGGAGAAGGGAGCGGGCGGGACACCGTGGGGAAGACCAAGGGTTTGCCGACGGGAGTCTAACGTTTCCATGGAAACGTATCCCTCCGCCTATGATTGGTATCTTTTCTTCTCCAGTTCCCTCCGCGCTGCTTCTCCGGAGTTTCCGCCCAGCTCCTTTGTGCCGCGCGGAACGCTGAGATGACGCATGCGCACAAAACCCCAGCGCTGCATATATAAGCCGGAACCCCTGGCTCTCTCTCGTATTGCCTCTGGGAGTGTCGGTGTGTGAGGGGTTTTCAGCTTTTTGTATTGCTGGATCCCTGGGCACTGCGAGCTGAGGAAGCAGAGCTCGCGGGCCAGTCATCATGTCGCGTTACGGGCGGTACGGAGGAGGTAAGAGGCTAGGACCCGGCAGGGGACATTAATGTGGGTGCAGCGCGTACAGCGAGGCTGTGGGATAGGCGCGGCGGTTGGGAGACGGTTATTCCGCGTGCGTAATGGCGGCTTCGGCGCACACCGTACGAAGCCGGAGGCAGCGGGGGCGGGATATTGAAGGAGACGGGGGATGGCGGGGGTAGGTCTGTTTCGAGTTCCATGTTAATTCTTGGGCATTTTCGTCTCGCATACCAGCCCAAGTGAGGCCCACGGTCACTGTTATCCTGTTGCCCTTCTTCGAGCCGCCCCCCACACCCTCCCCCCCGCCCTCGGCTGCCATTTTGCGCACATTGACGAGCATGGTGGCGCATTTCCTTGGCGCTTTCCCGCCACTTTAGCGGACAGATAGGATCGCAGCCGTAAAATCAAAGGTGAATTTGAGCCTGAACAAAACCGGCCGCCTCGAGCTGCGCGCTCTCTCGTCACACAGTCGGTCGAACTGCGGAGTGGGTATGGAGACATAATCTTTTTGTCTGGAGGCTGGTTTCTTTTCTCTTTTAGCTCTTTGGAGCGCGGTTTATGGACTGGGGCGGGGAGCTGGAGTCTTAGGCGAGCCTGCGCCTGGGCGGCTGCCGCGGAGGACGAGAGCCGGTGCAGCCCTGCTCTGCCGGCCGGCCCTGGGGGGCCTGCCCGCCGCCGCTGCTGCTGCGGGTCCGCGCGCTTCCAGCGTGCCCGGGGCTGCCGGGGCTGCCGGGCCGCGGGGGCGGGGCCGGGGCGGAGCCCGCCTCCCGCCTCGGAGGAGTCAGCCTGAGTTCACCCGCACCTGAGTTTGGAGGTTTTATTCCCACCTTACTAGAACGTTGAGAACTGTGTCCTCCTCCTAGCTCTTGAGAAATTTACCGACCTCGCTGGTTTTAAGACCAGATACAACCCTAGATAGAGCAGTAAACGTGCTTGCACAGAGGGTGGCCTTTTTTAAAGCAGAGTTCATTCAAACCTAGGTCAGATTTTGCATAACATGCGTTCTTCTCTTTGCATTTTTAAACAGAAACCAAGGTGTATGTTGGTAACCTGGGAACTGGTGCTGGCAAAGGAGAGTTAGAAAGGGCTTTCAGTTATTACGGTCCCTTAAGAACTGTGTGGATTGCAAGGAATCCTCCAGGATTTGCCTTTGTGGAATTTGAAGACCCTAGAGATGCAGAAGATGCAGTGCGAGGCCTGGATGGCAAGTAAGTAAGATGCCGATTATGAAACTTGGGTTCATGAGAACAGTCCCAGTAGGTTGGGGAAAGAGCTAGGTGCTAAGCTTGGATTCTGTAGTCTAGAGGAGATGGTGAACAGCGAATTCTATGTATTTAAGAAAGTGAGCAAAGTTGGAGTTAGGAGGACTTAACAAAGATGGCTCAAGCTTGCGAAAGGAAAGATTGGTTCGAAAATTGTAAATTTAGATGTCACATGAGTTCTTAGCATTAGAATTTGTTGGTTCTCTTTTGTAGGGTGATTTGTGGTTCCCGAGTGAGGGTTGAACTATCAACAGGCATGCCTCGGAGATCTCGATTTGATAGACCACCTGCTCGACGTCCCTTTGATCCCAATGATAGATGCTATGAGTGTGGTGAAAAGGGACATTATGCTTATGATTGTCATCGCTATAGCCGCCGAAGAAGAAGCAGGTATTTATTTTAAACAAATGGTTGGTATACTAGTTAATCAAGTAATTTTTTATTAGCAAGGCAGAAATTAGTATTTTTATATAATTGTAAATGTTAATTGTACAGGTGTATTTTACAATTTTTGTTTAATTAAATGTTAATATATTAATAATCAACCTGGTCAAAACCTTTCAGGTTTCTTCGTTTGAGTCAGTCGCCTTGATTCAGAATGTCACGAGCCTTATGATATGCTGAGGCGCCTTGCAAATCCGACAATTAAGATCCTCCTAGACCTTGAGGTGATCAGCATAAGAGGCCAGATCCCCTCGAGTCATCTACACCTAGCTTCACCTTATTTAAAGGGCAGAAAATTTGAGTCGGTGATCGCCGTAACAGTAAATTTGGCTTACAATTGGGGCCCCCTCCGGTTTAGAAAGAGGAACACCAGATTGACCACATTCCCAACTAGAAAAATCTTCTTGCGTCAATCAAGCCTCACCTGGCTCATTTGGCTGTCAGTTTGATCGTCGTTAGATTGAAGAAAACATCTAGATGCAGCGATCGGCTATAGATACTTCTAGATCGTCTAGATCTACTAGACCATGGGCCAAAGAGGGTCGACCTGCAAACTTGCAAGGTTTATTTTAAATACACATTACAGTGTTTTATATTTTGTAATTCTAAGATGTAATTCAGCTGTTAACGAATCTTTTTTTAGGTAGTTAAAAAAAATTAAAAAAAATTAAAAAAAAAAAAAAAAAAACTCGGCAACTAATAGGCCCAGAGTTTATTTCTATATTAGACACTAAATTTTAAAATAGTCTTGAGATTTGATTTCAGCAGAGGTACACAAACTATAAAAATGAGTTGCCATCTCACATTTTGTCTATTTCTAACCTGAAAAATAGGTCACGGTCTAGATCACATTCGAGATCCAGAGGTAGGCGATACTCTCGCTCACGGAGCAGGAGCAGGGGAAGGAGGTGAGGAATCTTTAATTCAAATTCTAACAAGCAATAAAAAACTAACTGGAGATGGACCTAAATCTCTTTGGTTTAATTTTTAGGTCAAGATCAGCATCTCCTCAAAGATCAAGATCTGTGTCTCTTCGTAGGTCACGATCGGCCTCACTCAGACGATCTAGGTCTGGTTCTATAAAAGGATCAAGGTATGTGATGTTTCCCCCTGCCCCATTTGTATTTGGATTGTCATGTCTTAATGACATTAGCAGAGTGTCTCAAGGACATAATCTGGGTTGATGGGGTGAATTTGAGACCTTGGGAAGTGTTTAGTAGTGTATAGCTGGGTGAATATGGCCTGTTTTAGCCAGACACTTAGTTTAGACACTGAAATTTAAGAAGTTAAAGATCAAACTAAAAACTTAAGCTTTTTTTATTCCCTTTTTAGAAGGCCTGTAAAGGTGATAGAAATGAATCAAGTCTAAAATAAGTTGATACTACAAATGATGAGTATTAGGCAATGCCACTGGGAGATACCATTGTTCTATAAGTCTTTAAATGCAGAGAGTCTAAAACTTGTCTGCAAAAGCTCTGGACCCCCTCTCTAGATAAATGAGTTTAATTTGATTGCAAGACCCAAGGTGTGTACATCAGCCTGTTTTGGCTTGTTTGATAAGTTGATGGTCTTGAACCATGAAAGGTTATTGCCTTACCTGTTGTGATTTTCTTTTCCTTGGGCTTATCACCTGAATAATTGAATTCTCAGTTCAGGGGCTATATGATGTTGATTTGATTCTTTTAAGATAGAATCAAATTATGGCAGTCTTAAATGAAAATCATCTGTTTTCTTTTCGATACTGTACACTTGAAGAATATCCAGCTCATTGAGTATAATAAAAGCAAATAATTGAAATGGTGATACCTTATTTATTGGTTGTCAGAGCCAATTGAAAATGGGATAATTTGTCCAATCTTTTAGACTGATAGGAAAGAGTTGCAACTTGCTCAGTTTTAATGTCTATTCTGAGCCTACCCTATAAGGTGCTCAGGAGGTGTTTAAGGAAATCACTAGTATGGACTAATTGGTGTAATTTTTGTTTTTAAGATCTAGGTCAAGGTCAAGATCAAGGTCCAGGTCTCTTTCACGACCAAGAAGCAGGTAAGGGTATACATTTGATTAATGCTCTTGGAGTTATATGGCATCAATATCCAAAAGTGTTTTTGAATTATTGAAGTTTCAAGTGTTAACTCTAAGCCTAGGTGTTAAGTGGGAACACAGTACCTTCATAATAAAACAAACTTTAGAACTTCATCTGTACATGGCCTATTCTGGCTGACTTGCTGGATGACAGAATGTCAAGCTATACTGAGAAAGAAGTTTGTGACTTTGGTGTTACATTAGGAAGCACATGTTAGAACTGATAGGTGCATGGAGGAGCATTTTGAGATAGTTGTGCTTAAGGCAGATTAATCACGATACAGCAGTTCATTTTTATGAACGGTTGTTGGAAGATTGGCTTTAGTTAAAGCTGATAGGCTTTTCCCCCCCTTATTTTTAATTGCCAGTTCAGAGGTTCATTTCATACATAATATTGTGACTATAATAAGAAAGGGATTGGTTAGTACATTTTCTTAATAGAATTTCTCATGTTTTGATAGCCGATCAAAGTCCAGATCTCCATCTCCAAAAAGAAGGTAAGCTAAATAATTTGTTGCCAAATTTTAACTGTTAGATGTGGCTTCATTTTGCTTTCAATGTGGCTTCAAAGAGCTTTCATTTTGAGCTCTTTGGAGAATTGGTGATATGTATATGTGTATATATAAATAAATAAAAGTAACTAGATCTTAAGTTTCTTAGAGGATTGTATTTCCTGCTTCAATATCACCCACATAGTGACAATAAGTAAAAAGGAAGTGCCTACATGAAGAAAAATTTTTAGGTTGAAATTTTGCAGCCAAACCATTATCTAGTTGGTGCTTAACCGTTTGAGTCCCAAGCAGCGCAATTGCGCTGCTGACAATACCCCTTGGGACTCAAACGGTTAATGATTAAAAAAAAAAAAACAAAAAACCAAAACTCATATAGTTCTCCTTGACTTTGTAGTTTTATCAGGGAGGCTATTAAGCCTAATCTTAAAACAGCAACAAAGGATTTATTTATATATAAATATTTCATGAATTTTTGGATTTCTGCTATGGAAACTTATAGTTCCTTTGGCCACCTTTGAATTTATTGAAACTGAGTTTTGCCCTGACGGATTCATGAGAAGAATTAAGTTTCAGTGGGCACTAATGGGTTCCAAACCTTACTGTTTTTCTTTTTAGTCGTTCCCCATCAGGAAGTCCACGAAGAAGTGCAAGTCCTGAAAGAGTGGACTGAAGTTCTCGAGTTCACCTTTTAGGGAAAAGTTATTTTGTTTACATTATTATAAGGGATTTGTGATGTTTGTTAAATGTAACCTAGGAAGGTTATTTCAATCATCTAATCAAAACGGATCTGGATTATTACTCTGTAAATTCACAGCAGTAAGATAATATAAATTTTTGTTGAATGTATTAACATCTTATGGTTTGAAAATGGTGGGTTTTTATTTGGCACATTTAAATAAAATGTTTCTAACTAGATTTTCGATCTGTGTTCAATATTAATATTCAGTTGGTAAGCTTCAGTAGTCAACTTTGATATCCATACTCGTACAGACCTAGTCTTCAACATCATTAACCGTAGTGTACACACACTTGGAAAATACTTTTACCCTTAGAGCTTTGGGTAAGATAAGAACTCAAGTTCCCCTTGACAGCATGAATTCATCATGACAAGTCCCTGAGTTAATCAATTGGAGTTGGTGTTATATATTACCAGGCTAATGATCTTGATCTGTTAAACTGAAGAAACCATTGATTTGCCTATAAATAAGCAAGACAAGAACCACACAAAGAGCTTATTTAAAGCAAATGGTGTCAGAAGTAATCATTGGACTCAATGCTTGAGGAACTGAATTAATTTCTGAACACTGCAGTGACTGAAGTTTTTAGGCTATTAGATGGGATGGTGTCAAATGAGAACTCCCATTTTAGGAAGTTCTCAATGTAATTTGTTTTCAGCATTAGCCAATTTTATACCAACATTTTTGCATGTTTGAGGAATTGTCTAAATTTGGGACAACATCTTTATGTAAACCAGCTTTGCAAAATTTTCCAGTCCAGATACTCCTATACTTTCAAATGGATTGCCTTATTCTGAGCAGAGATCTGTTAATTCCCGTTAGGTTTTCTTCCACTTCTAAACCACCAACATACTTTTATTTTGCCAGGCTGGTGCAAAGTAATTAAAGATGTCAATCAAATGTTAATGAGATGCAGTTTTGTAAATCTCACTATTTATTTAGCAAAACACCTTATGTAGTTTCTTGGTAGCATCTGGTGGACCTTAGAATATTATGGCCAGTAGATTCTTTAAATTTTAAATATCTTTAGTAGGGCAGTAATAGTTAATTTTGAATTACATGGTGAAGCTTTTACCAGGTATTCTCTAGCCTTGAAGCAGAAGAAAAAAATTGTGCAAAAAAGAAATGCTGGTGGCACAGTGTCTGCCCATGTCCATTTCCTTGGGTTATTGGGTAGCATTGCAATTTGGGGATACTGGTCTGCCTCAAATTATTTGATCTGAATGATCACTAGTATGTTGGAAGTTTGGATACTTTGTTTTTGGAATTTGAAAACTGGCTGAATTATGGTTGGTATAAAACTGTATAATTGGCAGACTTGTTGCACTTGGTCAGCTTTAATTGTTCTGTGTTATATAAAGATAAGTTTACTCCACAATAAACCTGCAAAGAACAAATAATCCTGATACTCAATTTTTGGGAGTGGGAGTTCTGTGCCAAGAGTAGGAATCATTTCTGTAGCTTTGGGATGGATTGCTAGCAGTGTGCTAGAGATTAGTGTGAGGAAGGGGTAACGGCAAAATGATTTTTAAGAATCAAGCACAGAAAGCTCTACCCTATGGGAAAGGGAAGCCTGGTTATATGTAGGTGAACACCGATCATACCATTGACTATAACCCAGTAACCCTGTGTTAGTATGCATCTTAAAATGATATACTTTGACTTTGTACTGTTCTATTTTTAGAGGTTAGGACTACTAAATATGTGACTGACTTGAGAAAGTGCTGTTCCAGACTCAAATCTTTCTAAATTTTAAACCTGGCTCTGATTATAGCTAACAACACAACAGACAAGCTTTTAACATAGAACCTTACTGGTCTCACCCATGTTCAGAGAGGTAAGTAATGGCATACTCGTAACTTCACAGTGGTAGTTCTCCCTTGAGGTTGGAACTAGGTAGGCTAAGTATCCAGTGAAAGTGGTCCTACATCTTGCAGTGTACTTTGAGGACAGAAAATAAGTGGTCTTGAAATGTCATCGATTTGAGACTTGGTTAAATGAATGGTGTGTAGGATTATGATGGTCCATATTATGTAGCCTATCTTAAAGTCTAAAGGAGCACAATGATTTATTTCAAAGATACATTGAATAGGAATAGGAAGCTCTAAACTGGTAAGTTGGCAAAGAGTTAATCAGAGTGAAGGATAGTAGCAAAGAATTCATTAGATATGGCTTAGCACTTGCTGCTTAGAGACCTTTGGAATATAACGTGGAAGATGTATATGTAATTGCATAGCTGGAAAGATGGGAAGCAAAGGTGAAAGGAGAAATACTAGGCTTGGCTGGTCTTGGAGTGTTTGGACTGGTGAAAACTGGTGACAAGCCAAAGAAATGGGGCGAAGATGCCTGGGTTATGGTGTGGTACTATTAAAGCTCTGTTATACCCAGGATTATTGTCAATAAAGGGAAAAAAGCACCAATAAACAGTTTGCTAGGAGGTATTGAAAACAAAAATCACATGGAAAAGACAAAATGTAAGAAAAGATGGCTGGTGTCACTCTGTTTTGAATGATGGCCTGCAAACCAAATGGTTGCTGATTCGATTTCCATGCCTAGGGAATGCCTGTGTTGTGGGCCAGGTTCCCAGTGTGGAGTGTGCCAGAGGCAACCACACACAGTTTCCCTCCTTTCCATTCTAAAAATGAATAAAAAAAAAAAAAACACAACTGATGCTCCTACCCATTGTAGATTATACCATTGTTAATAACTTGGCAATTTTCTTTCCACACCAAATGAGGAAAAGATGCTGAATAGAAGGATAATTCTGGAGTACTTGGAATATAATTAGCCAGTTAACTTTAGGCTACTTCTCAAATTTACTGCTTGTTCCCTTTTTCCACAGGCCATTGGCTTAACCTGTTTTCATTTCATGTTTAGGCTTGGTGATATACTCGGGCTGTATATGGTGAGAAGGCACCCTAGCCCCCTCTCAGCCACCCAGTTAACTCCCAGAAGGCAATCATTGTCAACCAGTGTCAACCAGTTTAAGTAGTCAGCAAACACACACAAATATTTTCCTTTTTTTATTTTTGCCTCTCACACCCAGGCCCTCTTACCCCCTTTGTTCTTAAAACAAAATATATATACCTTGTTTTTCCCGTTATCTTTCATGTAAGTAAAAATGGCACTTTTTAAAAATGTTGTATACTAGTTGCCTAGGTGTTACATAATTTATGCAGTAAAATTTTGTTCCCCTTCAATGTACCAGGTAGTGCTAGCTTTAGAATATGGAGATTGTGAACAAAGTCTTTATTATGGAGGTTAAATTCTGGACAAATGAAAAAAAATATCAGGTGGGTAATAAGTGATCTATAAAAGAATGGAGTGCAAGGTAAGAGGGATTGGGAGCTGTTTGCTGTGGTGTAAAAAGGGTGGTGGCCTAAGGAGGCTTCCGAAAGTGACATTTGAGCAGGTGAGGGAGTGAACCACACTACTGGGGAGTGTTCTAGACAGAGGGTGCAGTGAGTGCAAAGACCCCAAAGTAGGAGAGTGAGGAGGCCAATGGGAAGTGAACAGAGGAGAGAGTAGGAAGACGTGCATGGGAAGGCAGGGACCTGTAGGATAAAACACCATGTAGGACTGTATACCCTGGAAAGGACTCATTTTTTCCTCGAGAGTTTTTGAGCACAGGGATTGAATCAGTTCCCTATTGGGGGCGGTTTCCAATTACTTTTTCAATGATACAGTGAATATCCTTGTACTACAATACTTGGCACATGTGGCCGTGCATATGTAGGATAATCCCTAGAAGTAGAATTGCTGGGCAGGAGGGTATGTACTTTTATGTTTTTCCTAGGTATTGTTTGCCCTGGTGGATGTGCAGGAGTGCCTGTTCTGTACCATTGCCCATGTGGTACACATGGTGGGCTCATGCTTGTGCTTTTTACTAATCTTGTATTGAAAAATGCTGTCTCAGCATAGTTCCCCCCCCCCCCCCTTTTTTAAATGGTAAAATGCGTTTTCTCCCAACTCTGGAAAATTTTCCTGTGTTCAAAAGTCTGGTTTAGGTTCCCTTGCTGTCAACACACTGAACTTCCATAGTGGGACACCTATTTACACTGTAATTGCCTGTTTACCTCTCTGCAGGCGTGCCACCACAAGACACATGACGGTAGGCACCAGGCCTTATTCTGGTTCCTCATTGCCTCGCAGTTATTAATACTTAAATATTTGGTGAACAAAAAGTGAGTTCATGGATGAATGAGTTCTATTAAACCGAGCACATAAAATTTTAAATCTCGTCTTCTGCGAGACCTTGATAATCTTTGAATTAAAAGCCTATGTTTTCCTTTTAGTTTCCTATGAGACTCCTGTCTGGATCTGCCTGCAGAGGATTGAGATCCTTAGGCTGCAAATGCTATGCCCTGCCCTACAAGGCTGTTTTCTCCCTATCTGGGTTAAGTTGGAGAGTTCTCCAGAAAGGGTGTGGAAAATTTCTGTGCAGAAAGTTTTCTACGGAAAAGGGTGCAGACTTTCCCTGCCACCCCAAGAGCCCAGGTGATTGAGCCTAACCCACATAAGGAAGGTCAGTTCATTGACCAGCAGTGTCAGTCACATGACTTCAGGTGCCTGAGGTTACAGATCTCCACCTCTAGTGACAAGAATTTGAAGGTGGTTGGATGTGATCCCATACGAAGACCCTGTTAGTTTTTATTTGGGGTTGTAACATCTTCAGGAAATCTGGATTCTGGAAGATGAATCCTTTTACTGCCAAGGATGAGAATTCTGGCTGTAGGGAAAGTAAACATGACAGAGGTCGGTCAAGGCAGATGGGCCAGTTTATCGCAGTTATGGTCAGGAGGACAGTCACCAGGGTTTTGGGCTCCTGGAATATAACAATGTTTCCTCTGCCTAAGGGTAAATATGCTATGTGTAATGTTCCTATTGTTTGAGAGTGCTGGCTATTTGTTAGACCAGGATTCAGGAAATTAGGGCCTGCAGGCCAGATCTGGCCCACTGCTGTTTTCATGCAGCTAATGAGATGGTTTTTACATTCTATTTTTTTTTTTAATGTGTTGATTTTAGAGAAATCAATTGGGTGCATACGCTATGCACCCCGACTGGGGATCCAATCCACAACCTAGGTATGTGCCCTGACTGGGAATCCAACCCACGACTTTCTGGTGTACGGGACAATGCTCCAACCAACTGAGTCACAGCGGCAAGGGTGGTTTTTACATTTTTATGTGGTTGAAAAAAATATCTATAATAATACTTCAGGACATGAGAATTATGTGAAATTCGAATTGCAGCATCCATAAAGTTTTATAGGAACCATGCTCATTCATATACATACTGTCTATGACTTTCTATGTTACAATGACAACAGTTGAATAATTAACGATGGACCCTTAAGTCCTACAAAGTTTAAAATACTCTGGCCCTTTACACAAAATGTTTGTCAACCCCTGGCTTAGACATATATCTTCAACTGTTTCAAATCTTCAAAATAATTATCTCTGAAAATCTTGGGTGTCAGGATTTTTGGCAGGGTTTGCAGGCCTTACCAAGACATACTTTTGGTCTGGGAGGATTGTTTGTGTGTGACTCACTTGTTGAGGATGTGCTTCATGAAGCTAGGGAGCAAATTCTAGCTGAATACCTTAATGCACTTACAGTATTGGTGAGCTTTATGGGGCGATAATGTTGAAAGCTTTTATTCTAGGGCAGTGGTTCTCATTCCTAGTTACATGTTAGGGCCCAAGAAGCTTTAAAACCGAATGAAACCAAAATTGCTAAAGGTTAAGCCTGGGCATTAAAATCCAAAAAACTGCCCTGCTGATTGTAATACACAACCAGCACGGAAAACTGCTGTCACCTGGCTTAGCCTGGTTCATTAGTTATTGGGTGGATTGGCCTGGCTTAAAGTTAGCAGCACTCATCAAAGCAGTGTTCTAGTATGTATGCTCTAAGTTTCTTTGATCCTTTCTCTAACCAAGATGCTATCTATAATGGAACCTTTCTAGGAAAAAGACAGAAATTGGCATTTTAGTTTATATGAGTGCCAGTAGAGGTCACTGTGCTCAGAGAAATTTCTAAAAAAAAAAAGTGAACCTTCTGTTCTGGAAATTTGAAGCAGTATTTACCAGCACCAGCGCTACTCCCAGGCATGGCCTCTGGTCACAGTTAATGGCATCAAACATCTAAGGCTCCATTAGGTGCATATAGAACATTTATAATTGTATCATCTGATGTGTTGATGCTTGTATCATTATAGAATAATCTGTCTATTAATATTTCTTGTTTTAAAGTCCATTTTGTCTGATGCTAAAATAGCCATTCCAGCCGTCTGTATGGTATATCTTTCCCATCCATTTACTTTTAGCTTATTGGTGTATGAGTATATCGTTAGTTACTAGATCTTGCTCTTTGATTTAGTCTGACAAACTGCCTTTTGTGGTATTTAAACCATCTACATTTAACATGATTAGATTTATAGTTATTTTGTTTTCTGTCTCCTTTTTTTCTCTTCCTCCTATAACTGCCTCTTTTATATTAAATATTTTTAGTGTATCATTTTAACTCCTTGATTTTTTTTTTACTATTGAGTTCTTTTTTTAGTTGTTACATTCTGATTTATCATAATCTACTTCAGATTAATATTTTGGTAACACAAATCTTGCTCCAGTATATTTTCTTTATCTGAGCTTTTCTCCCTGGTGCTATATATGTATTATAAACTCAATGAACCATGTTATATCTTTTAAAGAAGTGATGAGAAAATATACTTTTTTATTAACTCACATATTTATCATTTCTGATCTTCTTCATTTCTTTCCATGGATTTGAGTTACCATCTTAATTTCCTTTCAGCAGAAAGGGCTTCCTCTACTAGTATTTGTTGTAATAGCAATGAATAGCTAGAGAATTGATTGCCTGACAGGTCTGCTAGCAATGAATCCTCTTGTGCTTTATCTGGAAATGTTTTTAGTTCACAATCACTTTGGAAGGGTAGTTGGGGGTGACAGAGTCCTTGAATTTTAAGCATGTCGACTGTCATTGTATTGCCTCCCAGACTCCGTTGTTTGAGATGAGAAGTCAGATGTTAATTGTAATGACAGTGCCCTGTACTGATGAGTCATTTTTCTCTTGCTTTCAAATTTTTCCTCTTTTTTTTTTTTGGTGTTAAACATGATGTTATAGTTAGGTGGGGATCTCTTTGTATTTATCTTTGGAGTTTGTTGAGCTTCTTGGATATCTAGTATAATGGTTTTCATCAAATTTGGTTGAGTTCTTTTCCCCCAAATTACTGGTACTTTTTGAAATATTTTCCTGTCCCTTTCTCTCCTTTTTCTCGGACTCCTGTTGTACGTATGCTGATGTACTTGATGTCCCATACATCCCAGGTTCTTTGCCATTTTCTTCAATCTCTTGGGTTTTCAAATGGAATAATTTCTTTTATTCTTCCATCTTCAATCTATTTCTGAGCCTCTCTAGTGAACTTTTTGTTATTATATATTCCAACCTCAGAGTTTCACTTGGTTCCTTTTTATAATTTAGTTATTTTGGTAATTATTTTTTAAATCTTGTGTTTATTTTTAAGCTCAATTTATTAGGGGGTTACCCTGTGTCTGTATAGCTCAGTGGTCAGCCAGTAACTGGACAAAAACACCTCAGCCAGTCAGACTTGCCCTCTGCTGATGGACCTGTGTGTAGGCAGGGAGTGAATTTTGTGTTTAGGCTGTTTTTTAGTCTGTCCTGGCTTTTACTTTTTGCTGAGTACCTCTAAATTTTTTCTGCACATGCATGCAGCCCCTCAGAGTTGGCCAGGAGTTGCTTGAATAGCTTGGCCTCTCTCTGGTCTCGCTATGCCTATGCGCAGCCTCTGATTGGCCAGTATATGCGCAGCCTCTGATTGGCCAGTATCTGTGTGCTCCAATCATGATTGCAACCTCAGAGTAGCAGAGCCCTCGGCCCTTGTGCTCATGTAGCACTGAGATCATCACTTCCATTGTCTTGATAAAGTTTTTGGACATGGTATCACTCACCACTCCAGACTGAGTGAGCTCCCCATCAATGACAGCAAGCTGCTGGTCCTCATATTCTGTTTTGCCCTGGCAGAACCTCCACAGTGACTGCACTGGGAAAGTGAGGGGAATGGGAGCAGTCCCAGGAAAGAACGCCACTGTGTCCCAACTGTTCCTACCCAAAGTTCAGTTTTTCAAACATAAACACGTCTCAGATTGTTGTGTGTTTCTGGTCAGTTTTCAGAACAGCAAAGTTGTTTTGTGGATCTTTTTTTCCCAGCATTATACTTGCTTTTTTGAGGAGAGGACCTGCTGAGCACTTTACTTGGCTACAGCTAAAGTGCTACCTCAAGCAAATTATGATTTTTGAGTAATTGTATTGAAGAAGTTGGGACTTAAAGGGAAAAGATAAGTACCTCAATTGGAAAAGAACTGCGCTTCTGTCAAAACTGTCCAAATAGCTGATTGCAAACTGGTGATCCAGCTGTTTAAAATGGTTACAACTAATAATGGGCCCTGACGCGGGAACAGGGTATATGTTGTGCTTCCCTCCTGTCTTCTCTTGGTAGTCCTGTAATTTTTCTCATGTTCTACTTTTCAGACTATCCATTTATTCACTGACACTAACTTCCTTCAGTCTGCTGAGGTTGGACTGTCATTGGTCACCTAAGTCACAACAATTCTATCTCCACAGCATGTCATCTGAGTTTAGTCTTTATAGCAGTGTTTCTGCAATTATTTAATATATCTTTCTTGTTAGGCAAAATGAGTGGAAATTGGAAAAATGAAAATCCCACAGCTACAGATAAGAACTTAATGTCCCATGAATATGAAACAAACAGGATTCCACAGATCATCGAGCTGGGTCGATAACATGCTCACCTGTGACGGATCAGAACTCAGAATAATAAAGCACTAATCTGGTCGTGGGCAGGGGGGGTGTGGTCATGAAGGCTTGGATTCCTAGGGCCCTGGAGACTTGTTCTTGGAGGCGACTGTGTGTTGCATTTTAGTGGGTATTTGCATTTTGAACAAGACTTTAATACTGTAGTTACATGATGTTTTTCGTACCCACTACCATGTTTATTTTCACTACCTCACGTGAACGAAGTGTCGAGTTCTTATACAAAATTGTTTCTGTGCTGACACCTTCAGTGATTTCATCATAAAATACTACTGTTATGCTCACGTCACACTGCACATGTCTCACAACTATGTAGTGTCTTTTCTCAAGCATGTCCAAGTTCTCTTATGTGTGTGTTTCAAGAAGATGAACAGACTGGTTGCCACCACAAAAGATCAGTTTCTTTAAAATTTTGCTTTTGTCAGATGGCCTGACAATCAAACTTTGGCTTTTTACTGTCTTTCATAAAAACAATTCAAATACCAGTAACTTATTTCAACTGCCCCTACAGGTGAATATCCTTATTTGGGCTACTCTTGGCTAGGCTTATAGTAAAAACAAATCTTTTTTTTAGAACAGAGGGAAACCAAGTACTTTGCAAGTGAAAATAGAGGTCCTGTGAAATTAAATGGTTTGCCTATGTAGTAAGTGTCAGAAGCAAAGTTCGTACTAGTGCAGGGCTCCTTGGCTGTGCTGTGTAATTCTACATCATCGGGTTGCTACTGTTCGTCTTGTCTCTCCCAGGGAGACTGGGATATCCCTGAGGCAACATACTACGTCTTAGGCATCATTACCTCTTGATTCCCTTAAAGGACCCAGCAGAGAACTATGCAAATAGGTACTCAGAAAATCCATGCTGAAATGAGTTAAGAAATAAACACCATCTTTTGCTGGTTGATGGTTGCTAAGAAAGGAAGAATGGGAAGCTCAGTTGGCTGCCAGTTAGGTAGCTTTCCCCTAGGAAGATGCTGGGCTTGTATGGGAGCCCATTGTAGAATTCAGAACACATCATGTACTTGGTCCATTTAGTAAAGATTCATGCCTGACAGGTTTAAAGAAGTGACGAAACTGGGAGTTTTTGAAGGTGCAGGTTTTTTGTTTAATTTCAACTGATTGCTAATATATAAAAAACACATTTCTTTAAAAGCCACCAATCCATACCCATCACTGATGATTCAACTCCAGGAAAAGAGGGAGCCCCAGCCTCATCTACGTAACACAACATCTGTTCCAGGAGCGGTGTGCAATCCTCAGGGAAGGCCCTGTCCTCACAGGACACAGCTCCTGACGCCAATGGCTTCCTTTCTTCTGTACTCAGCTGGTCTAGGCTGGGCTTTCTCAGTTAATTTTAAAGGCAGAGAATCAAAACGACAGATTCTTTCTTGCACTTTAAGTCACACCACTTTTAAGGCTCAGAGACAGTTAATCAAACTTGGGTGCTTTTTATGAAAAGGAGGGGAAAAAGAATGAGAGAGTAGGCTCAAAAGATGGGTGAAAAGTAGAAAAGAAAGGCACAATGGAGAGAGAGAGCTCATGGAGCACGGGGACCCGGGTGCCAATTCTGGGCTAGGATTAGAGCTTGGATGATCATTGGTAGTTGGGTCTTCTTCACAACACACAGAATAGAGGTGGTCATTAGACCTGGCCCAGAGCCAGTCATTGGGAAGGAAATCAATATTCAGACTGGTTATTATGACAGCGACCATTTGTATGATTTTAAATCACAGGATCATTTTTAAAGCCTCTAATCTAAATCTTCATCTCATTTCTGAATAGAAGACAGGCAGCTGAAGGAGCTCCCAGCCTGGCCCTGGAGCAGGTTATGTCTTTGCACTTCCTTAAGCCACAGAAAACTTGAACCAAGTGGTGTGGTCATACTCCTCACCAGGCCTCAGCAGCACAGTGGGGAAGTGGGGCTGTGAAGGGAAAGAAAACACAGGTTACACCTTGCCAGCCCGGGCTGAACCCTTACCCAGGATGGCTTCAGGACTGGTCTTCAGACCAGCTCCAAGAACCAGACAGCAATGTAAGAACTGTTTGTTACTGGTTTCCAATGAGACTAAGAATTTGAGCCAGAATGAAAATAACTACATCACTAAGCACACTTTGTCACAGCAAGACTCTTGAAGGAAGCGGTGTGTTGAGTTTTATTCTGGTGCAAGCTCCAAGTGTCATAGGCGGGGGCTTTGCAGAGCATCACTCTAGGAAGTAGGTAGAGAAGAACGTCATGAGGAAGCAAAAGGGAAGAAGACATGAAGGATCATCTTTGAAGTGTGGTGGCAGACAATGAGTAGGAATCGATGAGAAACATTAAACTGAATAAAGGCTTTGAAGGCAGAAAATAAGATTTTTAAAAACATGTAAATGCCAGGTTAGTAACATGGCTGAGTGTTTCCTGTGTTTATCATGACTTGGAGAAGAGAACACACATGGACTTTTGAATCATACAGACCTGACTGGAGGGTCACGAAGCCTGTCATGTAGTGTGACCTTGGACACACCACCACTCTACAGGTCAACCTGTGGCTTTACCTGATTGACTGCATCAGGCCAGTTCTGGGTCTCAAGGCAGAAACCAGAGTGCTTGGGATAGACTGCTCCACTCTTGCCCTTCAGGGTGCCATCTAGGAAGTTGCCCGTGTAGAACTGAACCCCAGGCTGGGTGGTGTGCACTTCCAGTACCCGCCCGCTTGCAGCATGGTGGACCCTGGGGATAAAGCCAAACCACATTAGGTCCAGGGCAGAAAAGCAGGCAGGGACAAGCCGAATCTGGGAAGCAGCTTTGAGTGGAATCAGACCCACTCACAGAGCCAGGGCAAGATACATGGAAGTGACAGGAAGAGCGTCATGGGAAATTCTCACAGCTCCTAAGTGACCCCTAGGTGGTAGCAGGTGGTTTTGAGGATCCTCAACCTCAATAGCAACTTGTCACTGATTTCTCTCAGGAAAGATAAAATGGACTCACCCCAGCCAGGTGTGTGTGGGGGGGTGGGGGGATGGAGGGTAGGGGGCAGCAAGGTTGGAGAGAGGCAGTTTTAGGGTCCTGGAGGGGCTGGGGTTCTTTTTTTTTAAAGATTTTATTTATTTACTTTTTAGAGAGAGAGAAAGGGAGGGAGAAAGAGGGAGAGAAACACCCATGTGCAAGAGAGAAATTGATCTTGATCAGTTGCCTCTCCCACACCCTCACCTGGGACCTGGTCTGCAACCCAGGCATGTGCCCTGACTGGGAATTGAACTGGCAACCTTTCGGTTCACAAGCCAGCGCTCAATCCACTGAACCACACCAGCCAAGGCTGGGATTCTTTCTCATAAAGACCTGGAGCTCTTTGCTCAGCCTGGTGAAACAACCAGCTGTTTTTTGAAAGAGAAGAGATGCTTTGCCAAGTTGAACACCCCCCTCCCTGGGACTAGAGCAGGCTGTGCTCATCAGTCAGCTCTCTCCTACATCTGCTGGGGTTGCTGCTAGAATCCCTGCTTCCTTTTTTTTCCCCCCTCAAACTAGGCCTCTACAGAGGTAAGTGCCTACCTGGTCCTGTACTTGGTGTTAAAGGGATATAGCTGAAGAAGGCCTGGGTCTCTCAGTCTCTCCGAGAAGTAAAACATCCCCACAATGTGCCTTCAACCAAGAGGTTCAGGGAAAGAGGTCCGGGAAGAGGAGGGCCAGGACTTGAATCCAGGTAAGAAGGGGTCTGCTCGGGTGAGAGCAGTGGGGAGAGGAGTGTGAATAGCAGGCACAGAGGAGAAAAGCCACCGAAGCTGAAAGAACACAGCTGGAGCCTTGGTGCCAGGACGTTGAGGGAAAGAAGGCTTTTTAAGTGCTCTTCGACTCTGAATAATTTTCTCTGTGTTATGGAAAATCCATTCATCCTACAAACATTTATGGATCATCTGATCATCTACTAGTGCCAAGCATGGCATTAGGTGTTAGGTGGAGGCAGGGATTCGCAAGGATGAGCTGGCAGGAGGGACTCAGAATTGAGTGAGAAGGGAGTGTGCACAGAGTGCCTTTCAAACAAGGCTGGAGGTGGGAAGTGCAGCCTCTGACCTTTCATGGATGTGGGCAGGGCAAAAATCACAAGCCAAGGAAGCACAAAGGAGTCTGGAAGTTCAGGGAAGGCAGAAGTGACTCCAGGCAGGAGGAATTAGATTTTCTAACAAAAAATGGGCCTTAAGGAACAGGCAGAGATGGAGAGTGGGAGCAGAGAGAGGCGAGAGCCAAGCAGGGGTGCAGGGATGAGGGCATGTGGGGTTGGGGGATGAAAAATTCTGCCGCGCTCTCCTGTGGAATATACACTTTGAAAAGACACGGGGCGTGGTATTTGGTCCCGGTAGCATAGTGAATGGTGTTCATGTGGCCAGAGGAAAAGCTCCTCCAATAGGGGTTGCTGTCTCTTCTTCCCCACGGAGGCAGGAAGTGAAAAGTACCTACCGTGCACAAAAATGCTTTTCTTTAGATCTCTTCAGACAGAAATTGTGGTCAAAGCCATTGATGTGGAACTCCTGCAGGTGTTTTCCAAGCTCCACTGGCTTCCTCAGGTCAAATGCAGTTCCTTGCACTGGAGCAACCTCTCCTGGTGGGAAGAGGCAGAAAAAAGGGTGATAAATGCCCGGATCTTTACAGGTGTTCTAAAGGTCCACTGTTCTACCCTCTCAGGCTTCATTTCAATTTATAAAGGAGATGGAAGCCCAGATCCTAAGAAGGAGAATGAGTTATTAGAGTTTTTTAAAAAAATTGTGAGATGCTGCTGATTGCAAGTGTAGTGGTCATAACATTCAGAGTTATTCACGTGTGAAAAAAATTGCAAAGATCAAGGAAACGCAGAATTTCCACTGCGGGCTAAGTTGGATAAAGGGTTGTTCCAACCACGGAGTCGATCACCTCGTTGACATTTCTTGCTTTATTGCTGAAATATCCCAGGGCTCATAACCAAGCATTAGCACCTGGCAGTGGCTAACCAGACACTCTAAATGTCCCTGAGAAGAGTGATTCTCATACCATTTGGGGCCATTATTAGCCAAAGGGACACCAGCAACGACCCTTCCCCAGTCACTCCCTGTAGACTCCTTCTAAACTGTAATGGGGGCTGTTAGTAATAACACTGGGACAAATGAGTTAACTGGGACAGTCCAGGTCAAACTAGGGTGTGTGGCCACTCTACTATTCGCCAATTTTACAGTCATTGCTTGGAAGGAAAGCTTTGTGTCTCCAGGAGTGATCCCTGGAGGAGTTGTGGTTGGCCGGCACTGTGTGTGTGTGTGTGTGTGTGTGTGTGTGTGTGTGTGTGTGTGTGTAAACCGGACTCCTCAAGCTCTGGGAGTAGCACATTTGTTCTAACCAAGGGACATCCTGAAGCCTCTCAGGGTGATGTGGGTGGGGTCAGACCTGAGGGAAGACACTGCAGTGTGGGGCCTCTCAACTCTTAAAGGTCAAAGCACAGAAGGAACATGGACAGGAGCTCTGTCTCGGTGGTCATCACACACCAGTGCCCAGTCAGGAACATGTCTTCTGGTGTCACAGAACTCAAAGGTGCTGGGACAGAAGGGTTTCTCAGAGCTCATCCGGTCCAAACTATTCATGTAACAGATGAGGAAAATGAGACCCACATAACTTGATGTCATCAAACAGTCCCCTATGGTATTAACATACTGATGTTTCATTAATTTAAGGCCCTCGTTTCCATATTTTAAAATCTCTGAAATCATGTTATGGTTTAACTGGCAGGTTTTTCTTTCTTCACAGGATGTAAAATAATGACTTTACAATTGATGGCATCTTAGAATTGATTAAACATGTGAAAATAGTTTGCCATGTCCTCTGCTCTTCGAAAACCGCTGAACAAGTAATCAGGGATTTGAGAGCAAAAAAGAGAAATCAGGATTATTTTGTGAGTGATTTCAACTAGAGATTAGAGGGAGAGAGATCATCTCTCAACCGACAGTCCTCGAGATATATTCGCCAAATGGCTGCAATGTGGATCGAATGCTGTGCTGAGACGGGGCTGTTTGCTTGGTCACCTCTCACTCTCTTCTAACTTCCAGGTCTCTTCTTCCCTAGGGGCTCGGCCAAGCCATTTCAAACAGGGAACATGAATATTTTGAAGTTAGTCCACTTCAGTTTGGTAACGTGAGGAAGCCCACCCAGCACCATGCCTTCCTCCCGTTGGCACATTCTTGGAATGTGTCAGAGCCAGACCCACAGACAAGGAGCTGTTCACTTGGTCACTCTTTCACTTGATCGACATTTATTAAACACCGACTGTAGGCCAGGCACCCTGATGAGTAGGAACAGTACACAGATCAATGAGATGTGGAACCGGAGTGCAGTTTGGAGGACGGAATGGACATATGAGCAGCTCATAATCACAGAGTGAAGCATGCTCCAGTGACAGCACAGCTGGAAGAAAGGAGACAGGCAGAGTGAGTGGGCGGGCTTAGAGGGGACACACTGGGGAACTTCCATGGAAGAAGTGACAAGGGTAGAGTGGAGGCTTGAGTTGAGATCATGTCAGGTTGAATGGGTGAGGGATGCTGAAGACATGGAGGAAACAGCTTGAATACAGGTGACAGGGAGTTTCCATGACATAGAATTATAATGTTGCAGATATTATAATAGTTCCATTAATAGTCCAATATATAATATAATATCATCATATTGTTTAATTATTTTTAATATATTCCTAGTTTTGGGGGTTTGGTTTCCTTTTGGGGGTCTGATAAGACAGTTATTATGAGGTCAATGTTGGCTGTATTATATTTTGTGAAACTTCCTCAGGTTTTCTTAATGAGCTTGGATATGCTCAATTTTTGGTGAACCTTCATTGAGAATTGCACCCTTTATCATTACAAAGTGTCTTCTCTTAGGTGATTCAATGTGTTCTGTCCCAAAATCAGCCTTTCGTGAGGTTAAGATTGAGGCCACTGCTACTTTATCTTTCATTCGTTCGGTGTGCTTTTGAATTCTCCTATTTTCTACCCTCCGAGTCCCTTGGTTTGTACACAACATTCCGCTGGGTTTTGCTTTGTGATTCCATCTGAGAAACTTTGTTTAATAGGAACATTGTATGGCATTAATATGACATATGTTCTCAGTGTAGTTAGTTCCGTGCTTATATTTTATGGCATGCTTTCTGTGTTTATAAATTCTAGTTAATTTTAAAAAAATATTTTACTATATGGTCTGTGTTTGTGTATGTTTCTGATCATTTAGAAAGTGTGTATTTTCTTAGTGGTTGCATCTAAACATAAGTAGCCTTAGTATAATACATGTATTCTTAATCTTCCCTTTCTTAGACAGAATCTGCCTAGCTTCTTTCTCCCCTTTCCTCCTTCCTCTTGCTGAGTTGGGTTTCTGGTGCTTTCAATTCTGTTCTGAAGAGGACTTTGGTTTCCCAGTAGATGGTGCTAGAGACACAATATAAAGAGCTCACTTCATAAAATAAATATCTACTTCATCTGAGTTCAGAGTCAGTCCTCTAAGCCCTGCTCTGTTCTGGGAGAATTAATAATTGAACTTTCTGGATCTCCAAGGCCAAAGGCCAAATCTTGGATAGTGACCCACCTCGGTATTATTGTCCTATAAAGTCTGGGTGACCACCACCTCCCACAGTGACTTTTAAAAAGGCAACGCTGTTTCTTTATGAAACAATTAGCCTGGGAAAAAGAAGCAGCTGTTCTCCTGGGCTCAAGATTTTGATTTTACCAACCCATATGCTGAATGGTAACTTATGATGCTTTCTTCCCTTATACGGTGTTCTCAATATTTAGTTCTTCCCTCAAGTTATGCTTGACTCTAACTCTAACCCTTATGACAGCCCCACTGTGACTGCCTAGGTCAGTCAAGGTTATTTACTTCACTTGACTTGGAAAAAAGGAAGCCATGGCGTTTTCATGACATAAGGACCCAGGCCATACTTCTGGTCTGTTCACCTAATACGGAGCAATCTACAAGTCAGTGATTACTTCAGCTTTTCTCTCTGTAAAACGCAGCTGCTGTTATTTGCTGCCCTATGTATCGCATGGAAATATCTGATCACTGATTTGGTTGGACATCTACAGGAGGAAGGCATACCTAAAAGAGCCACATTGCAGAGTAACATATAACACGGAGAGCAGAGACTAGAGAGGGTAAGACTGCAAGAATGGCAGAGCAGTCCTGACCTGAAAAATGAGAAACTTGGGACAATTCCAAAATGAGATTTTTGCTAAATAAGGAGAAATCAAGAGAAAAGGTTCCAATCTGTCTTTTCCAGCCTCACGCCCTGACATATTCCCTCATGCGTGTAATGGTCAGGTATATGGAAAACTTGGAATTTGTCCCCCAGATTCATTGAATCTTTGGGCCTTTTTGAATAACTGGAATGTCCTTCCTGCACCTGCTACATCCAACTGCACTCCGGCAAAGTCCACTGTACCATTTAAGAGTACTCTCTAATGCCATTTCCTTTGTGGATTGTAACCTCCACCATGACGACCAATTCCTTTTTCCTCTTTGTTCCCATCATATTTTGAACATACTTTCCCCAAAACATCCATCACGTGGCGTAATGAGATTATCTCAAGCTATTCGTCTATAAGGCATGTGAGCTCCTAGAGGGCAGAGTTGGGTCCCATTGATCTTTGTACCTTTCGAGCATGAAGCACAGCCTTCACTGGATGGAAAAAACTGATGAATGAGTGAAGTGGAGCCTGAAAAGCAGGGGCAACAGTGAGTGAAGTACCATCCTGTGACAAAGTCAGAATGAAAGACCTAAAAAGAACCTTAGGAATTGCCTCATCTAGTTCTGTCACTTTGCCGGTGAAGAGACTAGGACCCAGACAGCTAAAGGGATTTGCCCAAGGTGACACATCTCCATAGTATCAAAGTCTTCCGGCCCCTGCTCAGGTGCTTTCTACCTCACCCTGGAGTGACTTGGTTACAGCCCCTTCCACCCCTACACCCAAGTGTTTCTGTTTGTTTTTTAAATTTTTTATTGATTTTTAGAGAGAGAGAGAGGAAAGGACAAGGAGAAAGGGAGAGAGAGAGAGAAATACTGACTTGTTTTTCCACTTATTTTTGCATTCATTGGTCGGCTCTTGCATGGGCCCTGACTTAGGATCAAACCCCGCAACCTTGGCGTTTTGGGAGGGTGCTCAAACCGAGTTCCTGGGTCAGGGCTTCTTGATTTTTTAATTGAAAAATGAATGTGCAGTTCTAACTTGTGCTTTGGTGCTAAGAATAGAAGGAAATGTCAAAATAGCTCTCTCAGCAACTCTGAGTGTACAGAAAATGAATCGGAAATGGAAAGGGCGCCCTCAGAGGTGATGTCACACGTCACGTGACTTTGGTTTTGAAGCCACCAGAAGGCTCGGGTGTTCGCAGAGAGAAGCGGTTTTTCTAAAGAGGATTTCTTCTCCTGAAGGTAGGCTGAGTGTGCATGAAGGTCTGAGAAGCAACGCCTAGAAGACGGCAGACTCTGACCCAACACTGTGATGTTCCAGCTCTGGGGCACTGAGCAGCCTGAGGTGTCACTGTGCTTCCCCATTTCAGGAAAAGTGTGACTGCGGGCACCACGAAGGACCCACTTGAGGTTACAGTCATGGATTTAGAATGAGACCTATTGGCAGCTGTGGGGTGGGGGCGTTAATCAGAGCTGAGTTTTGTTAGGAGAATAAAAAGAAGAGGAAGGGGGTAAGGGAGCAGAGAGCATATGCAGAGGGGTGATTCTAGTGACAGACTTCTGACCACATTGCCGGGGGTGAACTTATGAGGACATGAGGGACAATGAAAAGGTGGTCGGATCAGCGATGATAGATTCTCGGAGCATGGAAGAATCACTGAAGCTGATAGATATCTTAAACAGTGCTCGTGGAAGGCTGCAGTAGGAGGTGATGCCAAAGTCAAGGGTGTGAACCAATGAGCACAGGAGTGAGCAGCTGAGAAGGTGGAGGATAAGATCGTTGGAAGAGCGGACATCAAGAAGCTGAGAGGTCAGGGTATCATCAACATGGATGACGAGATCATCAAGAATTATGACAAGAATGACAGAGATGCGCAAGGAATGAGAAGTGACTTGGAGGGGTGTCTATGGAGGACCTCAAAAAAGAGGGGTCCTGTGAGTGTCACTCTGGCAAGTAAAGCTGCCTCATTCTTGCACGATGAGGTAGACCTGATAACTGGAAACAGAACGCTCTAACCTTTCAGATATCTGTCACAAGGCATTGAATTTTCTTCTTTCTATCTGCATTTCTGGCAGAGTTATAATTACCTGTCCTCTGGAAAGACAGGAAAAACTCACTACCTTCACGAAATCCATCTGCCTTGATGCATATCTCTTATGATATGGGATTCTTACATATTCTACTATGAGGAATCTGGCTTTTCCCCACGACTGCTTGTGGCAGGTAGCATTTTAGAAAAATGGCCACACAGTATATTCCCCATCCTACACGCTCCTCTGGCAATGTGATGTCGACACTCCTTCACTGAGGGGTGGACCTTTACAACTACCTCCATTGATGGACTGTGGCACGGTGATTTCTGAGGCTGGGTTATAAATACAGAATGACTATGGTCCGGCTCTCTGTCTGTCAGGACACCTGCCCTTGGACACCAGCCTGCCATGGTCTAAGGAAGCTCAAGTCACATCATAAGGCCATGTGTCGGGTGTTCTGGCTGTCAGCCCCAACTAAAGTCCCTGACCAATAGCCACCATCAACTGCCAGACATGTGAGTGAACGAGGCCTTCTGATGATTCCAGTCTGCAGCTCTAATCTTCTAGCAGAGGCAAGATAATGTGCTGTGTAAATCCCTGACCAACAGAAAGGAAGAGATAAGAAACAAAGTGTTGACAGAATTCGTTACAGAGTAGTAGATAAGTAGTACACTGCCTTTGGATGTTTTCACTTTCTGGCACTGCAGTAAGTCCTGGTGGGAGGTTAATGCACCCCCCCCCCCCCCCCCCCCCCCCCCCCTCCTTTTTAACACAGGGTGCTTTTAAATGATTCTACCTTAAGGACATTAATCCTTGCAATTATTTTTGGATGAAGAAAAAACAAATACAAAATTTGTTACTCATTTTTTAGCATCTTTTATGTGCCAGGCTTTAAACTAACCTTAGGGAGTCTAGAATCTGATCAAAGAGACACAAAAAATTAAAACTTACAGGAGAGAGTGACAAAGGCAATGAGTGGCACTCAAAAGCTCTGGTTGAGCAGAAAGAAGCAGCACCTAACACAGCCCTGGGGGTCAGGAAAGGTCTTCCCCGGGTCAGGGCAGAAGCCTAATCTTGAAGGATGTGTCGGGATTGGCTAACTGGGCAAAGCACACACACGAAAATGGACTCCTACCATCTGTGAACTGGTCTTTGGGGCACAGGCAAGATGCTTTTATATTACACATATTCCATGGGCGCCTAGCTCTGATTTAATTTGTTTTTGGCAAAAGACTCAGGGAATGGAGTAAAACATGAATGAGTTCTTGTGGATTCCTGGTCAAACAGTAATGTGGCGAAATGGGTTTTTTTAACATCCGGGCATGAACACTTTCTCAGCGTCTGGCTGTGAAAAATTCACCTGGGGTGGATTGTAATTCAAAGCTTTTAATTTCCCATCATCTCAAATAGCTCTTTTCTCTGGCTGGTGGCCCTCGTGCCTGACTCTCTGAGATGAACAGATGGTCACTGCAGGCGTCACTGCATCTCCACGTGCATCTACTTTAGCCCTTCCTTCCTGGCAGGTCCCTTTCCATGTCCCCTTCACCCAACCCAAGAACGCCGTTGCAGGAATAAAATCATGGTCCCACCAGGCAGGCCTCAGCACAGGTAAATTCTGTTTGTAATAACAACTTAAATGATTTTGTGAAAAGAACAAAAAAAAAAGAAAAAGGAAATCCAGCATAGACTTTCTAGAAAAATTGGGAGTGGGGAGAGTAGGAAGACATTTTCTCCAATAATATTTTTCTCCCTTTAAAAAGATTTTAAAATATTATGTTATTTAAAAATTACTTTCTATGATTAATCCTATATTTTGATTTACAAATCTAGGTACATCTTAGAATTCATACAGACTTACTAACTGACCTTGGATAAGTTTGCATGCCTCTAAGATTCAATATCTGCATTTATACAATGGAGGTAATATTGGTATCTACCTAATACAGATATTGTGAGGTTTGAGAGAATGCTGTGACAGAGGTCATTTCTCTAGACTAGAACTTGGCACACAGTTCTTTCTCCCCCTCCCTCCCTCTCTCTCTCTGACACACACACACACACACACACACACACACACACACACACACGCTTCAAAAATACAGAGAACAGAGAGAACAATTGTTCATTATAGCATAATTCATGCAAAAGAAAGGTGCATTCCTGTCTCTAGGGGGCATTGCCATTTTCATTAAAAAAGAATTGTTTTTTTCAAGCTTTCTTAAAAATTTTAGAATCTAGGACAATAGATTTTAAACTGCCTTTTTGAGCCCTGGATTCCTTTGAGCATATTATAAAAGTTATGGGCTCTCTCTGCAGGAAAATGCACACTCACCTACAGAATGTTCGCAGGCCCCTGAAGCCCAGCCAACGTGTGCCTGGTTAAGAATTGCTGACCTACAGGCTGGTGAATATGTTCTGTCTGCACTGCTACTTGTTACCAAACAAGCTGCTCTCTCATGACCTTATACTGAAATGCACATTTGGAATGACGCAGTCAAATAACCTCAGGTGTTTGGCCAAGAAATGCAGCCTGGGAGTCTGCTGGCAGATTCTTCCTCTTGCAAGGCAGCAAAGGCTTTGCATAACACAGCAGGGCCTCCTGCTGCTTATGATTTCTCTGTATTCTTGCGGCACATACAACAAACTAACATGTGAATGGCACCAAAGCTTGTCTTCATCCGAGCAAATCAACACCTTTTGGAAATTGCCCCTAATGACAGCTCGGAAAATGGGGCCGATTAGGCAAACTGTGTCCCCCTGCATGGCAGTGGATATCAGGAATCATGATCACCAATTACTGTCATCAGCCTCCCAGGAGCATCCTGCTCACCTGTTTGTCAAAGTCAATAGATATTAGAATGGATTTTAGAGCCAAGCAGGCCTGGATTTAAATCCTGGCTTTCTTTGCTGTAAACATTTGTCAAAGTTGCTCGGCTTCTCTGAACTTTGCTTTCCTCATCTGTCCAATGGGGATAACAAAAATTAAACAAGGTAAAGCATGTGAAGTGCTCAGCAGCCTGCCCAGTCTCTAGGAAGGACTCTGAGTGTGACTGTAGCCGAGGGTGAAGACAGCACAGACTTTGGGCTTAGCGAAACGTGACCCCACCTGTTTAACTTGACTTCTCTGAATGTGTTTCTTCAACGGAGGCATAACTGAAGCATAACCCATTTCAAAAGGTACTTCTGCCCTGACTGGGGTGGCCCACTTGGTTGGGCATCGTCCTGCAAAGCAAAAGGTCGCTGGTTCGATTCCCAGTCAGGGTACATGCCTGAGTTTTGGGTTCAATCCCCAATTGGGGTGCATTAGAGAGGCAACTGATCGATGTTTCTCTCACACATCGATGTTTCTCTCCCTCTTTCTCCCTCCCTTTCCCTCTCTCTAAAAATAAAATCTTTTTAAAAATATCTTTTCAGAAAAGGTAATTCAATGTGCTTAAGTGTCTGGAGCATATTAAACACTGACTAAATGGTGGTGACAACGATGATAATGGTAATAATAATACTTAGTAGTTACAAAGCCCTTACTAAATGCCAGGAACTCCTGTAAGCACTTTACACGTATTATCACATTTAATTTTTACAACCAATGAGGTAGGTCCGATATTATCTCCACTTGACACATGCGGTCTGCAGAGCTTAAATAAGTTGTCCAAGTTCACAAAACTGGCAAGGACTTAAACCCAAGTCAAGATCCGAGTCCACGCCCTTAATTGCTGCATTTTCCTGATGACAATGTGTTAAAATCAGCTCTTTGAAAACAGCCATTCAGGGTCATACCAAGGACTTGCTTTACTAAGATCAGAGGCATTTTCCATTTCTGGCTGGAGTGTCCTCATCTGCCCCCATCAGTTTAGTTCCATGGCATGCAGGGGGCACACTGCTCAAAAGCAGGCACGCTGCTAGGCCGGATGGGGATCGACGAGACCAAGACCACTTCCCCAAATCCCTCTGACCACACTGGGCTCATTCTGCCAATGGCCGCTAACGGCTATAGCGTGAGAGGGACAGCGCCTCTGCATGACCACATGGAGGGACAGTGTTCGGGTTTGCTTGATGATTTCGAAAGGGGAGCACGCCGGGGCAGAATTTTCCTGCAAGCTTGTTTTGCTGCTTCCCAGCAGCTCAGGCAGGCTCTGGCGACAAGTTTGTGTGTGATACAGGAGCTCAGGCTCACAGTAGACCCACAGCCTCCCGCTCTCCTCCAAGAGTCACAAGGCTCCCCCAGTCACAGTTCACAGGAAGCCGAGAGGAATGCCAGGAACAGGTGGCTGACATCCTGACACCATGCAAAGGATTCTGACTGAACATAGCCAAGTTACATTAATGGGCCAGGGTCAGAGAAGAGAACCAGTCGAGGAGAGGGGGGAGAAACCAGCCCAGCCTTTCCCGTCAGCTGGCACAGTGGTGGCACCAAGTAATGGTTTCACTTGGGGGATTGAGCCCCTCTCATTTCCATCAGTGCTCTCCCTTCTTGCAAAACGCCCTAAACAAACATGCCACCTTAGTTTCAGAGCATGCCCCAGTCTTCCTCTGAAGGAGGCGGCTGCCCCGAGCTCCCCCTACACAGCAATGTCAGCTCCATCACAGCTGCTCAGCCTCCTGTGGTTTGGGGGGAACACAGAAGGCCTGTGTTTGTACAAGAGGAGTCGGAGGCTGGGAGCCACGACATGCAGGGCCAGCCTTCTAGATCTTGCTGTCTGCACAGCATGCTTGTTATCCTCTCTGGGATGCGTGTTCGCAGACACTGCCTTCTGCTTGTTCTTGGTATCTAGCCTGCCCAGAGGGTCAATTCCACAAATTACCAATTTAGGAGCTGCTGTCTGTCCTGGGGAGAATGTGGAATGGAGACCTGAAAGTGGGGAGGAAGATGCTCACCAGGAGCCTGACATATATTCAAATTCAAGTCTTTCCCAGCCACCCCCTTGGCCTGACTGGGTTACGAGGCTGATGGCTTAGCAAGCTTCCCAAACTTCTCGAGACTTCTGAAGACTGAGCATCTGGGCTTCTGTGAGCAGATCTGTAAGAAACCATCAAGTGGCCTCTGGACTGTGGACGATCTAGATGAAGATATTGAAGGCATTCTTCTCGGACAAGGACAGACAACATGAATGTGAAGCGAGGAAGCAGTCCCTTGGGATGACAGGACCAGGAACCCAAAAGACAGTGCAAAGCGGGGGTAAAGCACTGATTACGACAAGATGAAATGTACGGATAACAGCAACAGAAAAGGTCCTGCACTTGTGCTCCCCCCAAAACAATAAAGACGCCCTGGCTGGTGTGGCTCAGTGGAGTGAGCGCTGGCCTGTGAACCGAAATGTCACCAGTTCCATTCCCACTCAGGGCACATGCCTGGGTGGCAGGCCAGGTTCCCAGGTGGGGGCGCACGAGAGGCAACTTATCGATGTATCTCTCACACATCGATGTTTCTCTCCTGGTCTTTGTCCCTCCCTTCCCTTCTCTCTAAAGATAAATAAACAAACAAATAAATAAATAAAAATCTTTTTAAAAATAATACAGACCAAAAAGCAAAGGACACTGCCTAGGGTTAGACTGTCTCCTTTGGAGACTCCATTTCCTCACTTACCCAGTTGGGATACTATAGTCCCCACCTCATGAAGTTGCCGTGAGGATTAAAACAGTTAATGGAGGCAAAGTGACGATGATGGTGATTGTGATGGTGATCACTAACCATGGGATGTTTCTTCGGAGGGTGCTGCACACCCAGGCTCTTAACCATCCTGATACTAACTCTCGTAGATGTTCAGGCTAACCATTACTGACTAGGGAGATGTGGCTGAGCTGCAGCATGTGTGAAAATGACTTTAAGGATGTGGTTGTCAGTGAGTTCAGGAGGAGTCACGTAGGGTGTCACGAGGTGGAGACAGTTTTCGGTTACTTTTTTCCGTATGGGCACCACCGGCAGAGAGACGTGCAGGAGCGGGCCCAGAGGAGAACGAGCAGATGGCCAACTCACAGCCTGAGAAAAATGGCTGAGGACCTGGGGATGTGCTGCCTGAAAAAGAATGACTCAGGGCGACATGACAGCTGCCTTCGAAGGCCTGGAGCCTGCTCTGCAGGGACCCAAGCGCTAGCTCCAGTGAGCTCAGCTCTGGGTAGACAAATTTCAACTCAGTATCAAGAAGGCATTTCTGGCATGCTGATCCAGGATGAACAGTGCACTTCCTGTCCCAGAGGCACCGAAATGCCAGCAGGGCCCACGGTTCAGGGATTCAAATACTGGACAGGCAGGTGGTAGTTGGAAAAGATAAGGTCCTTTCCAACTGTGACATTCCGGGGCTACAGGGCCACTGGCTCCCAGGACAAACATAACAAAGCGGGTTGTTCCCCTCAGGGACACACAGTGATATCTGGTTATTTCTCTCCTCCCTCTTTTTTATGTCAAAATTTTAGCTTGTTTGTCTCCTGAGGCCACTGGCCGAGAGCAGCTCTTTGCAAGATTACCTGTAGAAAACGGCTTTTGATAAGAGAGGGCCAGAGTAGGGTGTGTGAAGTGTGGAGGGGAGGGACAAATAAAGGTAGCTAAGGGGGTGGCAGGAGGACACAGGGTTGTTGAGAGGGGAGCGAATGGGGACAAACAGGTGCCAAAAAGGAAAAAGCCACAAAGGTTTTTTGAGGCTAGATGGGGCTTTGTAGGGCCTTTTAAACAGCCACTCAAAGAGAAAGAGCGGACCCAGCACCACATCTGCTGGGGATTATTAGAAACTTGGACCCAGAGACTCCACTCCAGGCCAGCTGATCAGAATCTGCATATGAACAAGTTCTCCAGGTGATCAGGTGAAAGGCACTGAGTTGGAGGTCATCTAAGGGAGACCCAGGCTCAGATGTGCTGTGCGTTCATCTCAGTAAAAAACGGTGGGGAGGAACACTGGGGCAATAGGAAGAAAGCTGGAGTCTGGTCTCCATGGGGATGGCCCAGCTGTGCTTCCAGCCCAGCTGCTCCAGTTATGTTTCTTTATCTGGTTGGCTTGAGTAGTGAGCCAAATTTGCATGAGGAAGCCAGAGGCAAGGGGCTCGTGGGCACAGGTACCCATCTGACACCTAATTAAGCAATCTTGGTTAAGTCATCTCTAGGATGCCTGCTATTATTTTAAGAAACAACATAAAGAGAATGATCATTAAAAGTTACACTCTAGGTGGGAATTTTGACTTCATTCCAGTGGTTGGCAAGTAAAGCACCTTGGGACTTTTTTGTAAAATAACATTTCTATAAATCTTCATAGATCACACCATGTCAAAGCTTGTCTCTGCTGCCATTTTTCCCCTTTCCTCTGCTGATGCTTTTTGGGTTAGCCACTTTATTCCACTGCTGTGTTGGTTGTTTTTTTTCTTTCCGCTGAGTATTTTCTGATTTTACTTTGACTTGCAGCGGGGGAGGGTACTGCTTCTGGATATGACATGCCACCTGAAGCATAAAATGCTAAACCCAGTTACATGGTGTTTTCAGGTGAGAAGGCAATTTTACACTTCACGGAAGGCAGAAAATTTTCATGCAGAGAATTTTTCCATTCCAGACTCCCCTCAAGATGGGATCCAGGGATTTGCCCCCCTTTGAAAGTTGTTACCGTCTGTTGGTCTGCAGCCTTCCGCAGGGGTATTCCTGTTAGACCTGCCGTGTTCTCCGGGTCTTCAGGACACCATGGCGTCCATCAGGGCCCCATGTCCTTCGCTACCTGCCTGGGCCCACTGTCCGCGACCTGAGCCACTTGGTTAGTGACACTCCTATTGACTCACCTGACACCACCCTGTCTCGCTCCCCGTCCTATCTGACAAAACCCCAACTTTGGATCCTCCCACAGTCTTTCTTCTCTGATCCTCACTCCACGCTGCTGGGAGGAACGGGAGAAAACCCACGGAAGCACCAACCAAGGCCACGACGAGTTCGCGGTCTCAGTCCTCACCTGGATTCTCGGCATTCTCAAACATTTTACTCCCCCTCAATCGGCTCCTCTCCCCCTAAAAAAACCTCTTCCTTGATCCCACATCTCCACTTTATGGAGGCACCTTCTCTTCTTCCTTCCACAGATTTTTGGAAGCATATTCAATCCCAGTGGCTTCTAGATGTACAGGTTCTCTGGCCCTGTGCTAATGCAAATGAATCGGCCTCTGTGGTGGGGCCTGGGGTGCTGTGCGCAAGGAAGGTGGCTTCATTGGGAACTGCTCATTGGCCTGTACTCCCGGACTCTCCCGCCTCATTTCCAGTTACTCCTTCAGCTGTCACCGTCTGGCATCCACCCACTCCACTCTATGAAACGGGGTCAGCAGGAATAGCCACTACAGCGGAGGTACTCCCTGGCTTGACCTCTCTGGAATGCTGACGCTTTTGGTCACTCCAAGACTTCTGGTCAGCCTTTGTCCTTTGCCTCTTCCTCTCACCATCTCCCTTGATGCCTTTAGTGGAGACTTTCTTGCACCTTAAATGTTGGTGGTGGTTTTCTCGGGCTGCCTTGGGTGCAGTCCTCAGACTACTGCTCTTCTCAGTCTAAGATTCCTCCCTGGGAAATTCACGTGGCTTAATCCACAAAATACACGCTGGTTTATGCCTCCTGCTCTCATCTCTCCCTAACAACTGTGCCCATCTGTCCGGTTGCTTGCTGGACATCACCTGGGTGCCTCACAGGCACCTTAATCTCAAATATTTTCCAGACTAAATCCATAGTTCCCCCATCCCTCCCTGTCCTCCATTCTGCCACCATGCCAGCTCCTGCTCCTCTTCCTCTTCCTCCTCTATTTATGACTCCCTTAATATCCCCATTTCTACTCCCCAGGAGCTGCCCGAGAAACCCAGGAGTCATCATACAGCCTTCCTGTTTCTTTATCTGTTACATTCAATTCCAGCCTCCTGATTTTCCCTCTTAAGTGCCATTGTAAAACTACATTTCTTCCATCTGCCCTCTGCCATCTCTTGCTTGGACTACTAAAATAGCCTCTTCCCTGGTCTCCAGTCAAGCCTCACCCCCAACAGTTGCTGGGTGGTATTTCTAAAATGCCCGTCTTGCTAGGGCAATCTTCTGGCTTGAAACACTTCAAAGTACTCCATGATCTACAGATAAATCCCAGCTCCTTGGGATGGCACGGAAGGCCCTCATGACTGCGTCCAGCTGCAGGGCTGGGACCAAGATGAGGCAAGTGAGGACCTCGCGTGCAAAATTTAAGGATATATTCACTCTCAGGTGCTGACCAGGCAAGTGTACAACCCCGAGAGTGAGTGCTGTCTTAGATTTCTGAACCCTCGGTGCTGCATGTCTCTTGCCTCACTCTGCCCGTCCCCCCGCCCCTGCCCAAACTGCCTGTCTAGCTTTAGAAGTCTCACTCTCCTTGTTGCTAGATCTTCACAGACACTAAGAAGCTTCTCATAGCTGACGGTAATCTCGAGAAAGCCTCCTTTTCCCTGGTCTCCGTGCTTCCTTAGTCCCCTGGCCATTATCTCTGTCCCTGTCCTGACTACATTGGATGGTCTTCCAATGTGATCTGGGCACATTAGAAGCTTCTCAAGTGCAGAGATAGTGTTCAGTCATCTTTCTATGACCCGTGCCTGAGGCAGCATGTAGCAATCAGTAGGTGCTCCATAAATGTTAGCTAAACACTATGCAAGCCTGCTCTGGGAACTCACTTGAATCAGCCTTCCAGCCCGTGGTGCAAAGCCCACAGTCACCTCTCAGCCCCTTCACAATGGGGTGACCTCTCAGGATGGCTGTGAACAAACGATGAACTCGAGCCAGTCTCTGCCCAGACCCAGGGTGACGCAGGGGGGCATTAAATCAATCACCAGCTCCCCATGGGTAGTAGTCAGAGCTCTAGCAAATAACTCTTCTGACAAACTTACTTGATGTCAGTCTCAAATTTTCACAGGAATTACACAATGCCTGGCCAAGTGCTAATTTCTGAACCTTCTTCCTGCCAAATTTCCACTGTGCTGGCTCATGTTTGCCAATCTCGCAGCAGTGATGTGTTTTCTAGCAGGAACACAAGGAGCTTTGGGAGTTATTCCTGGGCCTCGTAAAACTCTTCTTGGGATCATTTTATAGAATGATTCAGCAATATACCTCCTTGGAGAATATCACTGCTACCAGGAGAGGTCCTTAGAGTTTCTGTACTGAACTTTTTTGAACACTGTCTAGAGGGACCTGTCAGAGAAGAAATGGCTCTAGGGTAAATAACATGCCATAAGATCCAATATCACGAGTTTCCCTTTCTTAGTGTCATTCAAGTCTTTTCTTAACTCTAGCTTCATTTCTTTGAGGACAAGCCTGTGCTATGTACATGGCTATATGTTCTCTGTGTCTGTTTTGCTCCACAGTGCTTCCCCGGGGCTGGCATAGTACCTGGCACATAGGAGGTACTTGGTATCAGCTGGTGAAGGAAAAGGGGAAAAGGAGACTTGGGAGTGGACTTGGAGGGGCTCGTCTGTGAAAGTGCAGAGCTAAGAGTGAAAACCAGAACACTGAGCTCTGGCTTCCCTCTTACAGTGAGGACCCAGCGCACCTGCTGCTCCTACTTTCTACACACTGATGGCCAGGCCTGGAATCTGACTGCACCAGAGGCTGGTGGACACTGCAAAGCAATTCCACTCCTCTGATTGAACAGAAACAGAAAAGCCGGACCTCCAACCTAGAGAAAACCTTGGGCAAGTTACTTTTCTTCTTGGTGGGCCATCTTCCCCGCTGTAGCTAGCCTTCCAGCTCCCTTCAGAAAATCTAACAATAACAAAAATTTAAAAACCACCCTGAAGACTACAAAAAAGGAAAACAATAGATTGCTATTCTCAAAAGCAATGATGACATTTATGTATAATCATACATAGAAAAACTATAAACTGTTATTATGTTGAGGGAGGAAAACAGGCCAGAAAAACCCTCTGTGGACTTAGATGGTACCACCAACTCACACAGGTTTTACACAGAGTTTCAGGAGCTCATGGGTCCCTTGAAGTTCTTCCATCATCTTCCCAGACATACAAGTATGGACCCTGGCCGAGAAGATCTGGGTGAGAGGTGTGTGTGGTGTCTGAATCAGTCTCAGAAATTGACAGGACCTCAAAGCTCAACTCATGTAACATCACCTAATGAGATTTTACAGAGGAGGTCATGAGGCTGGAAGGGTCTTCATGGCTGACCAAAGGGCATAGTTGGTGACCAGCAAAACTGAGACCTGCAGGCATCCAGGTTTTCTGAATCCCAGTTAGTCCACGGTACTGTTTCAATGTATGATGTTGAAAACCAGTGTAAAGAAGGATAAGGGTGGAGAGAGACGGACTGTGGGGGGAAAGGAAGGAGTAGGTATTTCTAGACGGTACAGACTGGCTATTGCTTGGTTTCAATTTTTTAGTTTTAGCATAAGTTGGTTTTCTAGCTTCAAGCCAAAGAGACCATGCCTGAGGCTCCCTGCTGGCTCCCTGCATTGGAGCTGTAACTAAATCCTGAAAGATCATCTGAGGTAGACTTGTGTTGGGGAAGACAAGGCAACTTTGGCACAAGATGAGCTCTAAACAGCTTATGTCGTTGCAAAACCCCCGAACAACAAAGAATCTACTATGTCCAGGAAGTGGAGGAGAGATTTCTAAGGAGAAGTACAAGCCTCGAAGAAAGAGTAGGGGTTTATGTATCAAAGAAGGGGGTACTGGGTGGGTCCTGGGGGTACTGAACCAGGGTGGGGTGTGAGTCAGGGTGGGAGAGATGGGTCTGGGAGGCAGCTGGTATCTGACCTGGTCGCTTCTTAAGCAGGAGAGTATCAAAGTGAGATTTCCACTGTAGACAGATAACTTTAGTAACTGAATGGGGACTAGCTCTAACGAGAGTTCCCTTCTCAATTAGAGACCTATAGTCCAGATTCATTTGTTCATTCACTCATCCAAATTTATGAGGCTCATAACACAAGCCAGGCACTGATCTAGGCAGGAAGAGCCTAAACCAGGACAGTGCCCATGAAGATGGAGCCCTATAATCAATAATACATAATGAGGAAGCAGATTCAAGAAACACTTAGGAGTTAAACATCAGCAGGACCTGATGACTAACAGTATTGGGTGGGGAAAGCATACTGGTGGAAGGTCAAAACAAGTATGTCCAATATTTTAGAATTCTATTAAGTCTAAAGAAATTTTCTGGAACAAGCTCCAGAAAGTTTAAACCCGTAGATCAAAACAGTCTTCATTTGTGCCATCTTTGAACCAGGAGACTACTTTGGAATTGGTTATTGCCCAGGGCAAAGCCTTACACCTGCCCTAGGGAAGTAATTATAAAATGGACTGAACTGCAGGCTGAACCCAGACAGGTTGAAATAAAATACACAGATCTTGCTGGGTCTCTCCCCACAGTCTGTGGTAAGCCTTTCCTACCAGAATTCTAATTTTGTCAAAATAGGGTTGCTTTCATGTAATTTTAGAATGAGCTTTCAAAAACGGAGCGTTGCAAGAATAGCAAGTGAACACAGATGGGCTGGGGGAAAGAGTGGGTTGGGGTAATTTTTATAAAAATAAAAGGTATCTTTTTTCTCAAGAACAAGATGGGATTTTTCTAATGTTACCTTACGATTCAAAGGACTGAGTCAAAGCTTTCATTTTTTTGCTTAATTCCTTATCTGCAAATAAAGTGCAGCAAAAAAAAAAAGCTATGTGCTGTAAATGCCCATAAGACACATGCTTAGTTCCCCACCGTGTTGTCTACATCACAATGTCTTGCTGGGACATTGCCCAAATTGCCTCCAAGACTCACAGTTGTGTACGGCAAAAAGGTGAAATGTAATATTTACAACCCTGGAAGTGAATTTGTCCCTGGAGAAACAGAGGATTGCCTTTTCTCACCTGCTCGCATGTAGCTGGCTTAGTACTGAGCAGGGCACCAGGGACCAGTTTCCCCTTGTTGCCACAGGCAGGACACTAGACTCGGTCCCGAAGCTAACTTCCTGACACAGCAGCACAGAGATCTGGCCCTGCAGTGCTCTCTCTCTGGGGACATTCCGTATATACCCGTCCTTCCTGGTAAAGGGCTTCCAGGAGCTGCACTTCCACAAAACCAAAGAGACAGACCTGACAGCAGCAGTAACACACACACACGCAAGAGGACCTGAAGATGCCCCATTAACAGAGTGTGTGTGGCCATCCTAAGTATCAGCAAGAGCTTTATCGTCTGTAATTTTTTTGATTTTTTAATTTAAAGATTTTATTTTATTTTTAGAGAGGGGAAGGGAGGGAGAAAGAGAAGGAAAGAAACATCAATGTGTGGCTGCCTCTCATGCGGCCCCTGACTAGGGACCTGGCCCGAAACTCAGGCATGTGCCCTGACTGGGAATCAAACCAGCGGCCCTTTGGTTCGCAGCCAGTACTCAGTCCACTGAGCTGCACCAGCCAGGGCTGTAATTTTTTCTTTTTAAGTAAGGGAAGGAAATTACTTGGAAGAAGCAAAGCTAAACTAACTGGTGACATGCAAACCCAGCCTGACAGCTTGGCTGCAAACTTCGCTCCTGGTTTGCGGGTGAACCAAATGCTCAGCCTTGCAGAAGCCTTGGTTGGTGCACCTGTTGCACAGCCGAGGGGCCCAGTGAGCAAGGACCTTGTGCTCAAAACACCGCCGCTGACTCCTAAGTGCCCAGAATTTCATCTAGAGCAGCAGCTTCAGAAGCTAGCTGATGGATTCTACCCTTTTATTCAAACTCTTTCTTTCTTTCTAGATGCTGGAGTCTTCCAGCCTAAGAAAACACAGGGGATATTGTTTGCCTGTGTTAGGAAGCCTCCAGGGCTGACAAAATGGCAGAAATTTCTGATGGGGAAAATGGGAGTGACTCTCAATTACTTGAATGGGCCCCTTTGAAGGCTTCTGACATGGCCACACTGACTGAGGCATTTCCATTGGACTTGGGAAAAGGGCAGCCTTTTAATAAGTAGCAGAGCAGAGAAAGGGGATGAAAGAAGCCATGTAACACAGGCTGTTGTCTTCCGTATTTCACATGCCCCAAACACTCCCAACAGGAAAAGGGAGGGCAAAGCTGGTACTCAAGGCTGCCGCAGGCCTGCGGGCCCTGCCTGGAGTAAAGGTCCAGATGGGGCTGTAAGTTTAAGACGAGGGGAGTTCATCCCATGTGCTTGCTTTGGCTCCCGATACTGCATGCCAACTATGCCTTTCCTTTCTCTCCGATAACAGCCAATTAGTGAGCGGATGACAAATGAAACGGAGGCCAGGACTTCACCCCTCCCCCAAACATACTCTGGGGAAGGTCCCTTTTCACTGACTACCACGCCACAGATTGGCAGCTACTGTAAAACAAGGGGCGCTACTTTCTCCCGACAATGGGTTTTCCCATCACCTGAAAAACTATTTACCAAGTGTCTGTAACCAAGGTGAAAAACTCCCCCAAAGTTTAGATTTGTATCAGCATTTTCCTCAAGAACTACTCAGGTTACAGCTTTTAAGAAGGGCAAACAGAAAGGAAGACTGAAAAAACAAACACAAGTATAAACTGATAGCCACAAAAGGCAGGGCCTGGAACTATGAAACATCTCTGTATCACAAGCTTAGAAGCCAGCCAGGAGAGTGGCTGGAAGTCCATAGAAGGCTGAACAAATGAGGCCAAGAAATCGCCATTTGTCAGATGAAGCATTTGGGACAAGCCCGCATGGAATTCAAGGAATGAACTGATGAAAGGCCTCAGGGTGACAGTGTGGCCCTGAGCTTCCTGCAAATCCACCACAGCCCCCTGCAGGAGCCGCTGTTTCAGACATGTGTAGTTGCTGTGTGCTCTTGCGATGCTGGCTGCAGTTCAGGGGGAGGTTCGTGGCTTCTTTTTTGGTACAATAGTAAAGACTTTTCTCTCTAGGAGCTCCCAGGAAAAATGAGGATTTTTATGGTCATAGGAAGGCAGCTTTAAACAACAAACAAACACATGAACAAGGATTTTCGTGGAAAATCCTGGGTAGAAAGCAGAGGATGAGGATGGTGAACAGAGTAACTGATTTATTTATTTTAAAAAAATATATTTTATTGGTTATGCTATTACAGTTGTCCCACTTTTCCTCTTTATTCCCCTCCACCCTGCACACTCCCTCCCACTCGTATTCCCCCCTTTAGTTCCTGTCCATGGGTTGTACATATAAGTCAGGGGTGTCAAACTCATTTTCACCAGGAGCCACATCAGCTTTGCAGTTGCCTTCAAAGGGCTGAATGTAATTTGTGGACTGTATAAATGTAACTACTCCTTAACACTTAAGTCAGAGCTGCCACTGGGTAAGAAACAAGGTGCTGGGCTGGATAAAACAAGGTAGAGGGCCAGATTCGGCCTGCAGGCCTTGTGTTTGCCACTTGTAATATAAGTTCTACATTTCTCTGCTATTCTTAACCTCCCCCTGTCTGTTTTCTACCTACTATTTATGCTACTTATTCTCTGCTCCTTTTCCCCGTCTCCCTGTCCCAATTCCCTGCTGATATCACCCTCCATGTGATCTTCATTTCTCTGATTCTGTTCCTGTTCTAGTTGTTTGCTTAGTTTATTTTGTTTATTTTAGGTTTGGTTGTTAATAGCTGTAAGTTTGTTGTCATTTTACTGTTCATATTTTTTATCTTCTTTCTCTTAGATAAGTCCCTTTAATATTTCATATAATAAGGGCTGAGTGACGATGAACTCCTTTAACTTGACCTTATCTGGGAAGCACTTTATCTGCCCTTTCATTCTAAATGATAGCTTTGCTGGATAGAGTAATCTTGGATGTAGGTCCTTGCCTTTCATGACTTGGAATACTTCTTTCCAGCCCCTTCTTGCCTACAGGCTTTCTTTTGAGAAATCAGCTGACAGTCTTATGGGAACTCCTTTGTAGGTAACTATCTCCTTTTCTCTTGCTGCTTTTAAGATTCTCTCCTTATCTTTAATCTTGGGTAATGTACTTATGATGTGCTTTGGTGTGTTCCTCCTTGGGTCCAACTTCTTTGGGATTCTCTGAGCTTCCTGGACTTCCTGAAAGTCTATTTCCTTTGCCAGATTGGGGAAGTTCTCCTTCATTATGTTTTCAGCCAAGTTCTCAATTTCTTGGTCTTCCTCTTCTCCTTCTAGCACCCCTGTGATTCAGATGTCGGAACATTTAATGTTGTCCCGGAGGTTCCTACGCCTCACCTCATTATTTTGAGTTCTTGTTTCTTCATTGTGTTCTGGCTGAATGTTTCTTTCTTCCTTCTGGTCCACACCATTGATTTGAGTCCTGGTTTCCTTCCCATCACTGTTGGTTCCCTGTACATTTTCCTTTATTTCACTTTTCATAGCCTTCATTTTTTCCTCTAATTTGAGACCATATTCAACCAATTCTGTGAGCATCCTGATTACCAGTATTTTGAACTATGCATCTGATAGGTTGCCTATCTCTTTGTCGCTTAGTTGTATTTTTTTTCTGGAGCTTTGATCTGTTCTTTCATTTGAGCCTTTTTTTTTTTTGTCTCCGTGCACCTGGTGGAGACTTAGAGGAGTTCACCAGGGCGGGGAAACCCATTTTACTACATTATGACGCTGTTTGTGGGGGAGGGGTCTAAGAGGGAATAGTGCCCCTCCCTCCACTCTGCGGGTTTTCAATCACTTCCCCCACTACCTAGAGTCAAATTGGGCCCTTCTGATGTTGATTCCCAGGTGGGTGGGCTTGTGTACGCTCTAGGACCCTGTGGATCTCTCCAACGAACTCTCCTGTGAGGCTGGGAGTTTCTCCCGCTGCCGCCACCTCAACCCCCACAGGTGTTTTCAGTCAGAGGTTCAAGGCTTTATTTTCCTGCGCTGAGACCCTGGGTTGCATGGTCTGTCTCACTCCCCAGTTGTTCCTCGCAGTTTATCCTCATGAGAATGTGGGACCACCTGGTCCTCCAGCCACCACCTCGCCCGGTCCGCCAGCTGCTGCCTTGCTGTGAGTCCTCTCTGCCCGGCTGCCCGGCTCTGCCCCTCCTACCGGTCTGGGTGAGTGTTTCTTCTTTAACTCCTTGGTTGTTGGACTTCCATACAGTTTGATTTTCTGGTAGTTCTTGTTTTTTGTTTTTAAAGTTGTTGTTGTCCTTCTTTTGTTGTGCGAGGAGGCACAGTGTGTCTACCTATGCCTCCATCTTGGCCGAAAGTCCAGAGTAACTGATTTATAGTAAAAGCCATTCATGTACAAGGAGACCAAAGTTGGTTGCTGACCTCTGACTTCTGACACTCATTGACTTTCATGGTAGAGTCCTAGTGGATGTGAAGGGTGGAAGCAATGGCAGTAAATTGTTCTACTAGGAGCTTCATAGAATCACAGAATGTAAGACTTACAAGTGACCCTACACATTATTCATTCTCAGTCCAAGAGCCCATGATAAAATTTTCACTGATCCACAGAAAACTGGGATATATTTGGATAATCTATCACGTTTCTTTTAAAAAACAAGATGAAGTCAATGTAAAGGATTGTTCTTTAGTCTAAGATGAATATTTCCCCACTTTTGTGGTATTAAAATATTCTTTCTTGTATGAAAAGATGGTGATTATAAATGGCAGTTTGGAATTTAAAGAAATAAATGTCTATCTCTGTTCCTCATTATTACCCCAATTAGTTTTTAAAAAATGTATTGAAATATAACATATGTATATTCTAATTAGTTTTAATAGTCCTATATCTGATAGCTTTCTAAATTGGCAAAATGAAAAGTTGGGCAATCCCAGATAACTCTCCCAATGAAAAAAAAATTTTTTTTAATTTATTGATTTTAAAGAAAGAGAGGAAGTGGGGAGAGAGAGAGAGAGAGAGAGAAAGACATCAAGTTGCCTGCTCCACTCTGTCATGCACCCATTGGTCGACTCCTGTGTGTGGCCTGACGGGAGATGGGACCCACCACCCTTAGCACAGCAGGACAATGCTCCAATCAAATGGCCAGGGCCTAAATTGTTTTTTAAAGAAAACTTGCTGGTCTATAAAATTGGATTGAGTTCCACATACTTCCTACTTGCAGAAAAGAAAATGAGAGTGTAGAGAGGTTAAATGTTAAAGCATTATACATACACTGAAGGTCTCCTACTTGGTTAACAGTAAAGCCAATGCTCTAGACCCAGGGCTCTTGCCTCCCGGCGTCCAGAGCTCTTATATCCTACTCAACCTCACAGGCATTCAGTGCTAGTGGAGTATGGAATTTGATCCTAAAACCACTTACAGTGCAAAACTGAGATGAGCATGATTTTATGCAGTCTGTTAGATGGCATGTTAAGCTCCACTGTGCCTCATCACAATTATCTCTTACAGTCATGACAAATAACCTTTATGCAGCATTAATTATGAATTTTTTTTGTGATTTGTGTCTGATCAAAACCAAAAAGAATAGCACAAGATTTTATAAATATATACAGATAAATATGCACTTAGTTCATCACTCTACTTATAAGCTACTTAGCTCATTTTCTTCCTTATCAATCACAAAATAGCTGCCACCACTATTTTTTCCTTGCAGTTCACAACATATAGTTCACATGCATTAATTCTGCATGTAGGACAAGATGGGCTAGCTTACTCATGTCCGTGTACTGAGCCATGTCAATATATAAAAAAATTATGATGTGTCACCAAGACAAATATAAAAGCCTTTAAACCCAGTCCCGAAGCCAGGAGAACATTCAGCACTGAGATGCCGAAAATGTGAATCATTTATCTTGATTTCTCATTCTTATTCTAATTAGTTTCATAGTCACTGCATTTAGGGGAGTTTCTAATTTCTGCGGTTAACTGAAGTTGCTGATTGGTATGCAGGCTCACATTCTTACCTTTTGCCTCCTGAACATTTTGATCTAGCAGCCGTAAACATAACCCCATTGTTTTAAAGAGGCCAAAATAAAACAAAAGCCCTTCCTGAAAGTAAGGCAGATACCCAGTAAACTTAAAGTAGGATCTTACTTGGTGGCCTGGGTTTTTTCTTTCTTTAATTTTGAAATAACTTTAGACTTACAGAAAGGTTACAAAAATATGTGTGTGTATCCTTCACCCACCTTTCTCTAACGTTAATATCTTACATGACTATGGTACAATGACCACAGCTAAGAAATTTAACATGGGGCCCTGGCTGGTGTGGCTCAGTGGATTGAGTGCCAGCCTGTGAACCAAAGGGTTGCCTGTTCGATTCCCAGTCAGGGCACATGCCTGGGTTGCGGGCCAGGCCCCCAGGAGGGGGCGTGCCAGAGGTAACCACACATTGATGTTTCGCTCCCTTTCTTTCTACCTCCCTTCTCCTCTCTCTAAAAATACATAAATAAAATCTTTTTTTAAAAAAAGAAATTTAACATGGGAATTTAAAGTACTATTAACTAAACCATAGACTCCACTAGAATTTCACCAGTTACCACGACTGCCCTTCTTCTGCCTCATGATCCAGTCTAGGATCCCACGCTGCATTTTGTTGTCATGTCTCCTTTGAGACTGTTCTTTAGTCTTTCTTGGACTTTCGTGATCTTGCTACTATTGCAGAATACTGGTCGATTATTTTATAGACCTCCCCTCAGTTGGGTTCATGAGACATTTTCTTCTGAATGGATTGAGGTTATGCACTTTTGGCTGAACATCACACATGCAACGTGCTTTTTCAGTGAATCATACGAGGGGGAATGTAATGTCCAAACGTCTTATCACTGGTGATGTAAACCCTGTCTACTTGGTTAAGATGGTGCCCTTGACTTCTAACTGCTCATATGCTGTCATGCTAAGGTCTTTCCTGGAGCAGAGATGACAACTGAAGTAACAGCATCCTAACAGGAGGAAGGATGGAAGGGAAAGGCCTTCCTGACCTTCTACATGTAGCTGCTGGCCAGTAGGCTTATCAAGGGTAGTAACCCTGATGAGATGCCTGAGAGAATGGAACATAGGTTGTCAGCAATCTGACAAAGGAGCCACGAGGTAATACCTCTGATAATTTGCCATCAGACACAGGCAGGGGACCTGGATCAGCCAAGGGGCCACATGAGGGCAGCTGTTCTTCCCAGGAAAAGAGGAGCTGATGCGGAAGTGTTTGTGTCTTTCTGGATTTCTGCTCTTCCCTTCATTCTGCACTGCTGTTTATTTTAGTTTTCTGAGACTAAGCCTTTTACACTCACCTGATCTCTGATTTTAATGAAATCCCGGTAAGAATATTTGTCTACTGCTTTGGGATAATTAAGTTAATTTCCATAAGCTACCACAGACAATAGCTCCCCTGCCGGTTCTGGTCACCCAATTGTCTCTGGAGGTAACACCCATAATCCAGTACAAAACTGCACCACTCAATCCTGGAGATAACACAGGAACCAAGGTAACACGTTCTTTCTTTTTTCAAATTGAGATGTAATTCACACCCTATCGAATCCACAGTGCATCACTCAGTGGTGTGTGGTGTGTTACAAGGTTGTGTAGCCACCATCACTATCTATTCCAGAGTATGTTCATCACGGCAAAAAGAAATTTTGTACCCATCGTCACTCCCATTTCCCCCTGCTCCTAGCCCCTGGCAACTCACTAATCTACTTTCGATCTCTAGGGATTTGCCTATTTGAACCGAGGTACCTTTCATCCCAAATAATAATAACCAAGATAATCTCAATCTAGCGAACCTACGATCACACACACACACACACACACACACACACTCATGAGTTTTGATTTTGGCAGTGTCTCCCCTCCCCCTTTGATACTCTGCTTTCCCTGTCCCACTCCACCCCCTAAACTGTCCCAGAGGTGACTTGTTTGCATTTGTCCCACACAGGGTACAATTCATCCTACCCTTCCCTCTTCTATCAAAAACCATGTGGTGTCCTACCAGTGCCCTGCATTTGTGAGATAATGTTCAGGTAAATTTATCTCTGTTGAGGTGCTAACAAGGAACAGATTTACATTTTAGTAAAGAACTTCTAGAACCTAAGGCTCAGCTACGAAGACCAGAGGACCTAGTGTATTTGGGACTGTCCCAGTTTATGCTTGTTGCCCTGGCTTGTGAATAATAACATCCCCTTTCCCTCTCAAAAAGGTCCTGCTTTGGGTGTTTAATTCTATGTTCACCCAACCTTAACCAAAACAAATGACTAATCACAGTAATCAGAGGCATTCTGGGAGGCCAACAGGGAAAATCAGTTTAGGTAAATGAAGTTTTGATGTTTCTCAAATCGAACCCCAGCTCTACCTTCCTATAAAAAGGGCAGAATTTACTAACCTGTAGGAATCAGGGTTTCATCCACAGGCAAAAAAGCATCAGCTTCTATAGTGACTTCGTGGTCATAGATATTTGGGGAGCCCTGGGAGGGAAAAGGTTGAGAAGATTTAAAGCTAAGTCTCATTTCATATACTTGCTTTACAACTTCTCCTGCAGAAATGTTTCAGGCATTGACACAAACTGAAGAAATCTCATTTGACCTATGGTGATGACTGATAGTTTCACTTAAGTGTGGGTAGACAGGTCCTCAAAATAGCAGCTGATTTATTCAAAAGAAGCTTTCAAGCATGACCCCAGCATGCATTTTCTTTATGAAATGAAATTGTAAAAGTGCAAAGTCAGAGAGACACCGATGATTTGCAAGCCTTTTGCATTGCGGCTGATTAGCAGAGGGGTTTCTCCCATGCTCCTCACATGCTCGGCAAACGGAAGAGCAAGCCTCGGTGGCCTGCAGCTCAGGTGCTTGCCTCCAGCTCTCTAGGGGAGGGGCATGTCACCGTTTCTCTGGCCTACTTCCCACCCAGATACTCCCGGCCACATGACAGAGGCCTGGAAGTCAGAACTGGAGTCCTTGCTTTTGAGAGTTTGTCCCATCCATAAAAATGCACTCCGCTCTTCCTGGGGAGTCAAGGCTGGTCAGTGGTCAGAGGCCCAGAGTCTAGTTCCAGCTCCCACTGAGTGGTCCCAGGGGAGTCACATAAACCTCCAAGAATCTTATTTCCTTCCATCTAAAACTGGGCTAACGGTGCTCCCCACCTCTTCCAGGGTTCTTGTGAAGAACAGTTTAGTAAAGACATGTCGTGTTGCTTGCAAACTGGAAGATACACATGTACATTTCTAATTTAAGAGATTCTTTTTATTATTAATAGGAGTTTATTTTAAAGCTTCCCGGCAGAAGATATGAAAGGGCAACCAGATGAGGGCTTTTGTTTAGTGAATACTCAAAAATAAGTTAATCCAGTGGTTCTCAACTGGGGGCGATTCTGCCCCACTGGGAAACAATCTGACAATGTCTGGAGATATTTTTGATGGTCCTGGCTAGGGGTGGTAGTGCTAATGGCCTCTAGTGGGATTCTACTAAACACTCCACAATGCACAGGACAGTCTCCACACACCTGCAATAAGGAGTAATCTGGCCCAAAATGTCAACAGTGCCGAGACTGAGAAACCCTGAGCTCTAAGCTACTGGAAGGCTCTGCTGGGCCCCTGAGAAGTCAGCGGGAGAGAGCACTGTGGTTCATGGAAAACACGATCCCGTGGTCAGAAAGACTCAGGTCCACATAACCAAATGGAGCTGTCTTAAGGAGGAAGGCCAAGAGTTTAGAGACCTTGAAAATGTGTCCAGACAAGACAGAAATTGTTTTAACTGCACTACTAAGAAGGTCTGCTTCTGAAGAATATCTCTTATATTCTCTCAGCGGGTACATGCTGGGCAGGGGTAGGAATGGGGGGCAGGCAAGGCCGGGGCACAGGTCTCTCTTCTGCTTACATTAGCTTTGCCCCTTGTTTGGTCCCTGTTCTGACCTGGGAGGGCAGGTCCAAAATGAGAGGGGTCTGCAGCCCTGCCTAGGGCCACTCTAGACTAGAGGGGTCACCTCCTGTGTGGCTCTCCACACTGCCACCCTTTCATGCCTCAGGGGGGCTGCCAGTCCCAAAGAGGCCTCTGGGACAAAGAGGTGTCTTCTCTCTGATGAGAGAAGAGAATTTGAGACTGTTTCCTTGTCTTTATCTGTTCACCGCTCAGTTCAAGTTCAAGTAACATTCCATTGTATGGATATATCACAACTTGTTTACCCATTCTCCTGCTGATGGACTTTTGGGTTGTTCCAGTTTTTTTTACTGTTATAATAAAGCCGCTTAGGAATTTCCTTTATCTGTTTGTTTCTTAGTACTAAGGCAGGAAGAAAAGTGATTCAATATGAAAATCACACACCAAGTAAACTGATGAGTCTGAGATGTTAGGAAGAAGCCTGGGAGGAGAAGGAAAAAAACATTTATTAGGCGCCCAGTCTCTTCATGGCTGTTGGGTCATTAAGCAGCACTAACGTTCCTTCATGGAAGGGAAGCATGCCTCATTTCATGACCCTCCGACCTGGAATAACGCAGCGACCCGCTGTGGTGGAATTACTGTTGTGTTCATTCCTTTCTAGCCTGATGAGAACTTGGCAAGGAATGCGATTCACAAACAGAACTTGGGTCCATCTCTGAGTTCAATGTTTGTTTTGGTGAACCTGGCTTGGCCATTACTAGTCTGTAACATTAACCGTTTACAGAGCTCACCGTGGCCTGTACGAGGCTTTGAAGGCCTTTTTGTTGTGCTTTGCCACTACCACGGCCTTCATGCAGCTCTTAATCACCTCTAGCAGGATGTAACAGACACTATTGGTTACTACCCAGGCCGTAGTCGCGCCTTTACCACACCCTCCCTTTGCCCTGGAAGAACCGTGACCTGTCGATTTATCCTATGCTAGACTAGATATTCAGGGAAAGGACCCCTACCCTGGCCCCAGAGGGCAAATCTCGATTGGTTTCAGCCAATTACGGTGGTCTAAGTCCTTTGCTGGTGATTGGGTTAGATAGGGCATAGGACATACTTTTGGCCAACGAATGTGAGGGAAAGTTTGGTGGGGAGCTTATGGGAAAAGTTTTGCTTGTTCTTAAAAAGGGAACATTATCCCTGGCTGGTGTGACTCAGTAGATTGAGTGTTGGCCTCTGAACCAAAAGATCACCAGTTCGATTTCCAGTCAGGACACATCCCTGGGTTGTGGGCCAGGTCCCCGGCTGGGGGTGTGCGAGAGGCAAGAGAGGCAACTGATTGATGTATACACATCGATATTTCTCTCCCTTTCTTTTTCTCTTCCTTCCCCTCTCTCTAAAAAATAAGTGATTTGTTTTTTTTTAAAGGAACATGAGAGCCTATTGTGGCTCAGTTGGTTGGGCGTCATCCCACAAAGCAAACGGTCACCAGTTCAATTCCCCATCAGGGTACAGCCTGGGTGCAGGTTTGGTCCCTGGTCAGGGAATGCACAAGAGGCAACCATCAATGTTCTCTCTCACAAAGATATTTCTCTCCCTCTCTCTCTTTCTCTCCCTTCCCCTCTCTCTAGAAATAGATAGATACAATCTAATAAATAAATAAATAAATAAATAAAAATAAAAACAGAACACTAGAGATATGAAAAAAAGGAATAGGTCCTTTTTTTTGGTCTCTAGAAGTGACTCCATGAATTTCTGGAGCAGTGGCAACCATCTTGTGACCATAAGGGAAGAAAGGCCAAAACCCTGAAGAAGCAGAAGGGAAAGACAGAAGAACCTGGGTCCTTGGTGACATACCTACCCAGTTGTACCAGAACCCTAGTTGCTGCTTTTCATCTCTAGTTCCCCCAGGCCTGTATTCATAGCTCTTTAGGTTAAGTTTCAGTAAGAAACATGTTCTCTGCATGTTGTGTTAGGCAAGAGCAGGAATAGCCGAGAGAGAGAGAGAGAGAGAGACAACTAACCTGCAACCCACATAACTTTTCCATTCTTTGAAAAACAGAGGTACCCCCTCCCCCCACCTCCCCCAGCCACCAACACTCAAATTTAGAAGTGATGACTCAAAGCTTGGCCCCAAGTAGAACAAAAATACTGCTATTAAATTTAAAAACCAAACAAAAGAAGAAAACGTATAGTTTGAGCTGACTACCTTAAACACCAAGTTTTGACCTATTTCCGCGGGGAGGGTTTAAGATACATGATAGCGTGTCCGTGGGTAAAGCAAGAGACGTTCTGAAAATACAGAGGCCCCATGACCCCGGGCCTAGTGACTGACCATCCACTCTCACCTGAGTGCCCCAGAGGCTGACTTCCCCTGCCCACCCTCACCCCTGAAGCTAGCGGCTGGCTGTGCATCGCAGCTGCACTTACGAAGACAGTGCACAGATGGGAGCTGACACTGACCACCCTCCTGGGTAGGCTTTTGGATCTGGGAAAGTACTCAGCCTCTGGAAAGAGATTCAGAAATATCTGCCACTTCAAGTCCCTGTAGGATTGGAAGGGCGTAAAAATTCTGGTCAGGAGAATTATGCCGCCAGGTACATGGAAAGAGCCTTAGTGGACCTGACATTGCCATTAAGTCTCCTCCACTGGAACACACTGGCAGATGTAATACTTCCCACATAAACTTCTCGTTCTGTTTCTGAATCTAATCCTTTGGACCACCCTGATTATAAAACAGGATGTCCTGAGGATATAAAATTAGGACATCCTTATTGCGGAAAACAGTGAAATATCACCATGATCTAGGACCTACACAAAACCATTAATATTTTGCTCTGTTTTTGTCAAGTTTCTTTCTGAAGTTATTTTAAAAAGTAAGGTCTTTATGTACTCTATTGCAGAGCCTCTAATGGCTGGGTGTGCTTGTTTTGTTGTGTGTGTTTTGGTTAGTCTTAAGATCTCAACAAGGATAGTGGAAGTTCCTGAAGATAAGGAACAAGCAAGTGAAGAAACAAACATCTTTCTTATTTTTAAAGGGAGAACTTTGGAAGTTATATAAGAACCAATCAACCATGCTATTTGAAAAGATCCTAGGAAAAAAAATCAGCAGATCATCAGCAAACTCCTAAAACAGTGTGAAAATATAAGATATTACTAGTTGGCTGTGAACATCACCTCGTGGTAGAAAATCATGCCAAAGTGATTCAAGAATAGTAGAAAATGATGAGTACTTCATGTGAACAGGAAGTAGTAGATATAATCTACAGAATTTAGCTGAGCTTTTTTATTCTGTCTCCTGCAATAACCTCTTCAGCAAGCTAACATATTACCCTTGGGAGGGGATGCGGTAGTTTAGAGCTTACCTAACAGGGGTTATCAATGTCTCTAAACCACACTTAGGGTGGGCTGCACAGTAGGAACGCACAAATATTGGCAGCATATCTAAAGAGGCTGGGCCGAGCACATTTTCAAAAGTTCAAGGGTGGAAAGCACTTTACCTGGAAATAATTTGTGGGTGGGGTGGGGGGAGTGGGGCGGGGAGTAGCAGTGAAGAAGGGCAAGCAAATGTAAGTATATGTTACTAGATGAAAGGGAATTCTTTTTTTTTTTTTAATCCGTTTTATTCTCATTTGAGAGAGAGGGGAGGGAGGAGAGAGAAAGAGAAACACCGATTGGCTGCCTCTTGTGCACGCCCCAACTGGGGATGGAGGCTGCAGCCCAGGCCAGCCCTGACCAGGAATTGAACCAGTGACTTTTCGGTTACAGGATGATGTTCTAACCAACTGAGCCACACCGGCCAGGGTGAGAAGGAATTTTTAAAAGAGCTCTTGGGAAACAAATAATTCGCTCGGTGGTACAATGTACTCATCCTATCTTTCTCTATAACTTTCATTTATTGAGCACCTACTGAACCAGATGCTGTGCTGGGCACTTGTCATCATCCAGAGTAATTTCCTGCTGGGTTGGTCTCTCCAGCCACCCCCCCAGGTCACTCCACAAAGCACAAGGCAGGAGAGAGGAGGCAGGTTACACATGGCACCACCAGAGAGCAGAGATGAGGTCACTTACCTGGCCCGCCAGGTTGAAATAAGAATGGTTGGTCAGGCTGACTGGTGTGGTCTGACTGGCCTGAGCTCGATAGTTGACCACAAGCTCCCCACCATCCAGCGTGTATGTTACCCAGACTTTCAGCTCCCCAGGGTAACCTTCCTCACCATCTGGACTGACCCGTGAGAACTGGACGCCATTTGACAGCACCTGAGGGGTCCAGAGGACCTAGGAAAAAGTGTTCAAAGCTGTTTAGTCACTCCAACCCCAAGCTGAATGCCACATTTCCATATTAAAGACAACTGATTCCAGGAAGGGAAATGATGATGCAGTCAATAAGGGTTAAAATAATAGCCTAGATTTTAATTATTCTAAAATTGTTTTATACAGAATGTGAGAGAAAAAATTTCTCTTTACCTACTCATATTTCCTATCCTGTTTTCCCTTAAATGTATATGTATGTGTCTACAATATTTTCTTCCCCTACTTTGAAACTTTTATTTTTTGAAATCTCAGCACCCTATTCTAAGTGTAGCAATATAGCAATATCTGCTGTCTGCTAATAGTATTAAAAATAACCTTAATAAATCTGTCCGTCTTTCCTGGGGGTACTCTTTACAAATATTTATAAACAAACACCATGAGGCTCTTTATATTCCCTGGGTACTTCTTCCACTAGGAAGAGTTCTAGCCCACAAGTCAGGGGTCCTGATTTGGGGGCCACGTTCGGTCCCAGCTCACTGTGTGACTTTGGACATCAATCCAGCCCATAAAACAAAGGGGTTGAAAAATAATCTCAAAGGTTTCCTCTCATTCTGGAAAATATGATTCTAAGAGTGGAAAGAAAAATATGAAGAAAGGTTTTCTGAAAGAGGTTTTTGCTTTTGAAAATAGAAATAGGAATCTTGGACTAACATGGTGGGGCCTCTCAACTTTGCCTAAGAGGTCCCAGAATGACATGAGGAGGGGAAAACCAACATTCATCGAGCGCCCATTATGAGCTAGAAACTTCACAGACGCTATCTTACCTGTCTCAGAGCTGACTTAACACAGGTACCTTTACCCTCACTGAGGGATAACAGCGCTGAGGCTCAGGAAAGATCAACTGCTGTTCCAGGCCCTGCAGCCAGTGAGACAGTGCGTTTGAACCAGGTGGTCTGATCCTGTTCCCGTACTTTACACTGTTAGAGGATGAGGTGGTCAGAGAGCCCTCAGTCTCTTTGGGGAGCCCTGGGGTAGAAGGGTCTTTTGCAGACCTGAGACTACCGTTTGCTGAGTGCTCACCAGCCACTGACCTGGTGATTTTACACAAATCATTTCACAAGGTAAGAATTTGGTGGAACATAATAACAATAATAGTAATCATCATCATCTTTGCGGGTTAAAATAGCTGAACAGTGGCAATTTCACATGATTCTAATTGATATCATTACCCCCATTTTATAGGTGAGCACATTAAGTTCAGTGGAGTTAACTTGCTCACTTCCACCTCCCACCTGCCAGGGGGGTGGAGCAGAAACCTTTATTATGTCATGTCCACTGTTTAAAGGGGGAAAAAATCAAGTCATGCATGTGATCAGTGACAGAGCTAGGATTCAAATTCAGGCCTGGTCATCCACATTATAACACACCTTGACTTCAGGGCATGTGTGGTTCAAATCTCCAGGAGGTGAGGCCAAACACTGTCATCCCAAAGAGACTCGAAGGATGACAACTCCTGTGGCCCGAGGAACGGCCTGCGAGCCCAGGCTCTGCCCACCCACTGCTGCCTGCATCTCTCAGTGACGCGGGCATTTGCCAGGAAGGGGAGCCCAGAGGGAACAAAGGTCTCTGTCTCTACCCACGGTGAAAGCAGCTGGTATTTGAAACATATCCGCTGACCTTAGTAAAAAATTAATTTTACATCCTAGTCACCTCCCAGAAATGTTGAACTTTCAAGACACTTAACACATAAAGCCTGTTATATATGTGATTAAAGAGAAAAGAATCTCTCAAAGTGGAAAATTTTAGGAATAAAATATTTGAAATACATGTTCGTAGCTTGCTACCTAGTTTTTCTCCTTTAGAGAAAGGGCACAATGGAAAGGTTTTTGTGTAAACCAATATTATCAGATAAGTATAAACACCATGGGAAGTATAATTCCTATTCATGGAAGGATTTCCTTGATCCTGTAGTTTCCAAATTTCCAGAAATTCTGTAATTTACACCTGTAAGCCCACTTACACCATTTCTAATCCTGTCAGGTTATTCAAATTTCATCTTTAAGAAATGTGTTGGCCCTGGAGGAGCAGCTCAGTTGGTTAGAGCGTTGTCCCGATGCACCAAGGTTGTGGGTTCGATCCTCGGTCAGGGCACAGGTAAGAATCAACCCGGGAGTGCATAACTGAAGTAGCACAACAAATTGATGGTTCTCTCTAAAAATCAATGAATAAAAATTTTTGTAAAAATGTGTTGGTATAGTCAATAAACAGGTAGAACAATTATCCAGTAACCGTTGAGAGGAAACACAATACAAAGTTCACACGACAGTGCTCATGGAGCTGTATCAAAACCTACTGTTCAAAAGCTTTCAGTGGTTCCGTAAAAACATTCCAAGTCTTTCCCCACTTCCCTCTGGGCTGTTGCACAGCCATTCTCTCCAACAGCAACATAGTGAATGAAACGCTATCCTTTCTTCAAGGGCCGTTCAAACGCCACCTCCCCAGTTGCTATTAACTTGTCCATACCCAGTTCCTCTATCACACCACTGGTGGCTACGTTATGGGTTTGTTGTGGCCCACCTATCACAGTTGTTTATGGAAGGATCCCACTCCCTCACTGTATTGCGAGCCTTAGAAACCCCCATCCTATAATGTGCCCTGGTTCACGGAAGGGGCTCATTTGGCACGCTACATTCAAAGATATGTATATGTATACTCACTATTTGCTACGTTCATACAGGGCAAACCGGTTAAACAACACCACAGAAAATACCACAGGAGAATAGAGGGAGCAGGAACAGACTGGAACAAGGTACTGTTCTGAGGCTCCTCTGAAGAACCATGTCCAAGCAGAGCTGGGCCTAACTTCCTCTGGTTGGGGTCTGCCCGCAGACCTGGCATATCCCAGAGGCCTTCTGACTTTGTGCCTCGCTGGAGTAAGAAGTCCTACCATTGAGCAAAAGGGAACTGATAGGGCAGTCTGGGTCTGGGCCACAGACAGGAAGCTGGTAGGGCAAGGCAAGCAGAGAGTGACCACGTTCCTTCTGAAGGATAGGTGGCAGTCAGAGGCAGCAGAGAAGAAATTGTGGCCCTAACTGCATATATGTTCCTGTCTTCTCCAGGAAATAACCTGGGTGCTGTAATTGAAAGGCAAGTTAACTACCGAAATTATCTTCCTCCCAGCCTGAAATTAGACTCGTAAGAGAGGCACTCGAGGTTAGCCAGCACACTCCCACCCAGCCAGGGAGCAGGAGGCCAGGCATTCCCACTTCAGGGACAAGCTGTTTGATCAATTTGCTTTCCTAACCTTGTTTTTCCAGGGATTCACATGGGGAATGGGAGTTTGAATGTGGAAAGGGGGAACTGGAGAGAATAGGAGGTAATGTTGAGTCATGGAAGGTAGGCCTGAATGCAGCAGGGCTTATTGACAGGCACGGGGTGGGGGACTGTTGGACTGGAGGCATCCCCAATGGCAGCTGTGGTGGACAGCAGCACATGGAGCGCAAGAATGAGGGCTTCTGGCCAGGCAGCCTGACTTAGGAGTGTGTGGCCTTCCAGACTCTCAGGTGCCTCATCTGGTGGTAATACAGGGTGAGAGATAATATATGCAAATGTCTTATTTAGTAAGTAAGTGGTTACATATTGTTTTCAATCCACTTTCCTGCTGTGCCTAAGGAAAGTCCTTCCCTATCTTTCCTAAGTCAAGGGCCATTGTCCTTCCTTTCACTCAGGGCTGTGCTGCCTTTTATAGTCAGATGAGCAAGACAAGGATGGGTCCTGGAACAGGGCCAGTGCCTCTGTTCCACGGAACCACGGGGGCAACCTCTTTCCTGAATCACCTTTCCATGCATTTGCTCCAGGGCCTGGGATTGTGCCTGGTAAACAGAAGGTGTGCTCAAAGGTACTTCGTGAAGTGTGCCAGGTAAGAACTTGGCCCAATGCCCCCACTCACCTTGTCAAACCCTCTGATGCCTCCATGCAGACTGTTGGGCTCCCTGTTGATGGCCAGCTTGACCTCCTTCCCATCTATTGTGAATGTTCCTTTGGCAATTCGGTTGGCCACCCTGCCAACCACTGCTCCAAAGTAGGGCTGCTTTTGGAGATAGCCTGCAAGGACATGGCATTGAGGAATTTTTGAAAACTTCAAACTTAAGGCAAGGCTCACACGGCTACCCACCACTTTCTCCTGGGAGCATATCCTCATGGAAACAGAAAAATGCTGTCCTCTACACATGGCCTTTTCCCTTCCAAAAGCAGTAAACATTTTTAAAGAACTTTGTAAAGCACAAAGAAGAAATTTAAGTCATCCTAATCTCATCACCAGAGAGAACCACTGTTAATATTCTTAAGTTCATCCTTCTGTCTTCTAGCATATGCCTACATATGTTTTCCTTCTTTTTATTAACCTGGGGTTTTAGTATGCATGCTGCATTGTAATCTGGCTTTTTTCTTAGGTTGATCAATGTTTTAAGTAAAAATTACTTTTTGTGTAGTCTTGAGAAGAAACTAATCTTATCTTTTTTCTCCTTTCATTTTAAAAAAATCATATAATTAGTACATTAAAATGCCCTTTAAAGAGTGTTAAATAGCCCTGGCTGGGTAGCTCAGTTGGTTGCAACGTCATCCAGGTACTTCAAGGTTGCGGGTTCGATTCCCTGGTCAGGGCACATACAAGAAGCAACCAATGAATGCATAAATAAGTGGAACAACAGATTGATGTTTCTCTCTCTCTAAAATCAATCAATAAAAAAAAAATGTTTAAAAGAGAGTTAACTAATACACAAGTACCTAGAGCAGGCTTGCCAGAGGAAATATAGGTACCCAGTTAAATGCGAACTTCAAATAAACAATGACTAGTATTTTAGTATAAGTATGTCCATATTATTGTTATACACGGCACATACTACAGTTTAACATGGTCATTATCTAAATTCAAATTGAACGGGGCGTCTGGTATTTTTATTTGCTGAATCTGGCAAGCTTGGTGAAGAGTAAGACATGAAAGCTCTCCTCTGCCTCTCACCTCCTTTCCTTCCCAGTGACAACCACTAACGGTGTTAGAAGAGACTGCTCATGTGCACATATGTACATGTTTGTGCTCACAGCACATTAGCACACACAAACACAAACACACATTCTATATGCGTATATAAAGGGAATTGTACTATGCACATGTTTTGCAACATTTTCAGTTATCAGATGTCTTAAGATCTTTCCATGTGGCTACACATATCTACCTACCATATTCCTTTTAAAAAAAAAGATATTTTATTTACTTATTTTTAGAGAGAGGGGAAGGGAGAGAGAAAGAGAGGGAGAGAAACATTGAATGGTTGCCTCTCCCACGTGCTCCAACTGGGGACCAGGCTCAGGCATGTGCCTTGACCAGGAATTGACCCGGTGACCTTTTGCTTTGTGGGATGACACCCAACTGAGTCACACTGGTCAGGGCCCATATTCCTTTTGATGGCTACATGGCATATTGATGAGCACAAACTCATCCATGCTGCCAGCTTTGCAGGAGGGTTTTGGAAGAAAGAGCTAGTGTCCTGTACGCACAACTCTGTGCCTGGGCATGCTACAGTACTGCCCTTCTCTTTAAGTTCCTCTGCACCATAGTCTTTTAGTTTAGATTACACTGGCAGAGATTAAGGTTTGGAGGTAGTTTGTTTTTGTATTACTGACAGATTACTTTCTGTGCTATTTTTCACTCAGATGCCCTTGGAATTCCATTTCCCTTCCCTGCACTGCTGTGTATCCATCACATCTACTGCAGATCAGAAGACTATGCAGTTTAAGCGCATGGATCATTTTTACCATGGCTGGAGGGGCTCTGAGGATAGGGACCCTGAATCAGTCAGGCCAGTTACAGGTCACAGGTTCCCATTACTCAACTGGCTGGGCCTAAATGAAACATTAATCTTCTCTTCCAGGTCTTTTCTGGTTCACTTCTTTGTTAATCGATGGGTCCTCAGAGTTCTGCCCGTAGACTATTGTAACAGCAAACACTGCGTGCTTTCAAAGTCTCAGCCACTTTCTAAGTGCTCTACCTTTAACTCATTTCATCCTCAGAATGCTTCTATAAATTAGACACGGTTATTACCCTCATTTTATAGTTGTGGAAACTGAGAACAGAAAGGTTAAGTAACTTGCTCCCAAACACACAGCTGGTTATGACAGAACCAGGATTTGAATGCAGACAGTCTGGCTCCTACGTACATGTTCGTGAGCGTGATATTACTCAGAAAGCACAAGGCTTTCTGGGTAATTGACCTTACTACCATCTCTTGGCACAGGCCAGGCAGACCCCTCTATCAGCTCCCACCTCTCCCTGCCCTCTCCTCTCTTTCTGAAGCTGTCTCTCTAAAAACCCTGAGACTGGGTAACCAAAGGAGTCCCAAAGGACCAAATAATCTTTTCTTGGTTTTGCTTCACATGTTTTTGTTTTTAATAGAATTTTTTTTAAAACAAGCGGTTTTAGGTTCACAGAAAAATCAAGCAGAAAGTACAGAGATTTCTCATATACCCCCTGCCCCCACACATGCACAGCCTCCCCCATTATCAACACCCCCCAGCAGAGGGGTACACTTATTATAATTGATGAACCTACCCTGACATATCACCATCACCTGAAGTCTACAGTTTACATTAGGGTTCGCTCTCAGTGTGGTACATTTTATGGGTTTGGACAAATGTATAATGACATGCATCCTCTGTTATAATATTATACAGAGTATCTTCACTGCTCTAAAAACCTTGTGTGCTGCCTATTCATCCCCTCCCATCCCCCGAGTCCCTGGCAACCACTGATCTTTTTACTGTCTCTGTAATTTTGCCTTTCCCAGAATGTCCTATAGTTGGAATCATATAACATGTAGCCTTTTCAGATGGGCTTCTTTCACTTAGTAATATGCATTTCAGGGTGCTCCCTGTTTTTTCATGGCTTGATAGCTCATTTCTTCTTAGCACTGAGTAATATTCTATTGTCTGGATGAACCACAGTTTATTCATCCACTCACCTACTAAAAGACAGCTTGATTGCTTCCAAGTGCTGGCAATTCTGAATAAGCTACTATAGGCATCCATGTGCAGGTTTTTGTGTGGGCATCAGTTTTTAGCCCCTGCAAGTAAATACCAAGGGGCACGACTGCTGGATCCTAAGGTTAGAGCATGCGTAGTTCTATAAGAAACCACTAAACTGTCTCCCAAAGTGGCGGTGCCATTTCACATTCCCACCAGCAAGGAGTGAGTGCTCCTGTTACTCCGTGTCCTCACCAGCATTTGGTGTTGCCAGTGTTCTGAACTTTGGTCATTCTAAGAGGTCTCATTTCAATTTGCACTTCTCTGGTGACATATAAATGTAGACATTCATCCGTTCTTCAGGAGTTCAAAAATGTGAGGAAAACAGAATTTCTATTCAAAAATTGTTGGGCTGTATCTATTTTTGACTCCTATGATGATTCATTCAACAAGTGCACACTGAGCCCTTTTTCTCTGTCAGTCACAGCTTAGAAACACTGACAAATCCAAAAACAAGGCTGCTGCCTCCTGGGCTTGCAAGAATTGTCTCAACCGGAAGTGGTTAATAATAAGCTCATGGAGATACGCAGCCCTTGTTCGTCCTCGGTTTAGATGAAGCATTTTTAAGGATTAAGCTGTAAGGACAGCAGAAACCACTGCTCCCAACTAACTGTCTCTGGAAAACTTTAAAAAAAAAACCAAACTTTTATTTTCATTTATTTTTAGAGAGAGGATAAAGGAGGGAGAAAGAGGGAGAGAAACATCGATGTGCAAAGGAAACATCGATTGGTTGCCTCTCGCATGTCCCCAGTTGGGGACCCGGACTGCAACCCAGGCACGTGCCCTGACTGGGATTGAGTTCGCAGGCCAGCACTCAATCCACTGAGCCACACAAGCCAGAGCTGGAAAACTCTTTGGGACAAATGGATTTTATATTATCTTCAGAGGTTATTAAACTTTTATATCAAATCAGAATTACAATATATGACAGTCCTCAAATTATGAGTAGGACATGACTAAAAAGCTTGTTTGAAATGCAGAAAGTACTATTTTCTATGAAAAAAGGAGTTTCTGGGTCAAGCCAGGAATGCTGATTTAATCAAGTTGAATGCTGATGTAGGAACAAGGGTAAAGGAAAAGTTTGTCCATTTTTTTTTGAACAAGGAATTAGCCAGAACATAGTCATAAATGCTTAACCATGGGGTATGGGCCTTCCCATTCCTCTAACATCCCAAGGATCCCAGTCATGACATCTACCTCAGACAGCCAACCCTTAGCCAGGGTGCCCTAAAGTCTCAAATGAAGTTGCTCCCTAGTCTCAACCAAAACCTCCACACCCTGATCTACCTTCCTTTGGCTTTCTGAGGAAAACACATATTAGTTTAATGACAAGCACTTCAAGGATCCCAAATATTTTATATATTTTTAAATGGCTGCTGGCTGTCCCAGGTGAATCTCCATGCTGTTTTGTTTTTTTTTCCCAATGTTAACAAAGTGAAATAAAAAGTTCAAGTAGTAGGAGGGAAAATATTTGGGGTGGGGTGGGCAAAGGAAGGAAAGAACTGTTCACCACAGTTAGACACTATCACAGCCAATAGCACATTTAATCATCATTATCCACTTGTTTTAGGTGAGGAGAGGCCTGGAGAGGTTAAATAACTTGCTCAAGGTCACACTGCTTTAAGGGACAGAGCGGATTTAAACCAGGAATCCTCATGTTCCTGGAAGGGCATCGTGGGGCATCTATAATGTTAAACTTCAGCCTCTGCACTGGTGCCTTTTCCTCAGGGGTACACCCTCTTACAAACTCAGGTTTCCTAAGAGCACTAAGTTTATTTTCTCTAGTTTTCCACAGTGGTTCTCATGGCAGTAATAGCTGGGTGTCTGGTGGTAATGGGAGTGGGGCGTGTTGGGGGGGTGGTAGAAGGGAAGGACTTGCATTGATTGTATGGGTATTGTTTGTGTCTATGGCTTATAAGCAAATATTCTCATCATAGGTTTTGAAAGAAATCATAACGACTGCAGGTGGGGCATGCAAATGAAAAACATTTAAAAATATTTTGCCCTGGCTGGTGTGGCTCAGTGGATTGAGTGCCAGTCTGTGAACAGAAAGGTCACTGGTTCAATTCCCAGTCAGGGCACATGCCTGGGTTGTGGGCCTGGTCCCTGGTTGGGGACATGTAAGAGGCAGCCAATCAACATTTCTCACACCAATGTTTCTCTCCCTCTCTTTCTCCCTCCCTTCCTCTCTCTTTAAAAATAACTAAAAAAAATTGTCTTAAAATATTAAAAATATTTTCAATACAAAAAAAAAAAACACCCAGCAGAAAAACTCACAATAGGCATGACTTAGTTTTCCCAGACTATTAACTAAAAGATCATATGATCTACCTCTTTAGAAATCTACAGAAGAAAAATCTCATTTTCCCAGGGAGAAATTGAACCATTCTGACCTCAGGTCATGGCCATCATCCAAGCAGTTTACATAATCTATCTGGGAAATTGGAAATAGTTCCCATCTCACCCGGCGGTTACAGAGGGACCACGTCTCATGGAATTCTCCATGCTTAGCTCTTCCCCATAGCTCAAAACATTTTTGGGGACATGGTAATGAAGGTAACCCCTTACTCTGTCACATCTTATTGCTTCAAGTTATTTGCCTCAGTTTGTTTGTATGGCATTTACATACTCAGACATTCTTAAAGACTACATAGTGGAAATTAAGTCTCCTTCCTACCCCTGTCCCAGAGTCTTGGCTCGGGGACAACCACTGTTGCCAATTTGTTAACATGAGTTTCAGTTGAGAGAGATCAATTCAACACTAGAATTGATCAAAATAGTAGAGGGCCATTTCATACCACTGTCATGCACAGCTTAATGGTGGGGACACATTGATAGATTTTGGCACTGTGCACTCATCACAGAGCACTCTACACAAACCTAGATGGTACAGCCTACTACACGTGTAGGCTACGTGGCTGGTACACTACCGCAGCACATGAGGTCCGACCTTGACCAAAATGTTGTCATGTGACCATGACTGCACACTGATTGAGACAGTTACGCTTCTTGCTATGAAGGCTTCCTTATTTTTGGCAATACTAAAAGCATCTACAAAAAACCTGAAGGGCAGGGCCTTAAAACGGGAACAAGGGGCCATCTGCAACAACCTCGAAGAGAGGTGAGTGTATTAGAAAGTATTTTACAATCTGAGGGCTTTATCCCAACTTCTCTTTTAAAAACAGCTCATTTCCTTTTAAAATAAATAAGTTATCTAAATTATAACATAGTTTAAATTAAAATTCTCTCTCGGTGCTTTTTGTAAGCCCGTGATGTCTCCTGGTTGAGAAAATGCTTTTTAACTTTTCCAAGAGGTGTTCACAGCATGTGGGGTAACATGACACAAGTCAGGGGAGCTGAGGGGCCAGGGTTCTTTCTTCCCTTTGAGAACACTTGGGGCAAATATTTTCTTTCACCCAGACTCTCACAACAGTCACAGACTCATAGAGACACCTGCATAAATGTCCTCAGCAAATCGGCACTTCGAGGCCTGGTGCTTCCCAGGTGCCATCACCGTGTGTCACCGTGACACACATTTCATATGAATTCCGGAAAGACTCCTTGTTCTTTAAGCTCCATGTGACTCACATCAGATGTAAAGATGGTATGAATTGAGTGTGCGTATATAGGGGGAGGGTGGTTACCTCCTGAATGGTGATAAGGCAGAGATGGAAATGAGGTGATGCAAGCAGGTGCTCTTCGCCTATCGTCTCCAGTCCTTTCCTGGTTCTGCAATTGGAGACCCAACACCTAGTTCTTTGACTCCATGGGCAATTTGGCACCAGTCAAGTAATCTCTTTATGGTTCTGTCTCAGCCTAAAAAATAGTTATGCTACTGACAGAAAGAGGTGACTCAGCAAAATGATTCTAAGAAATCCTCTTTTGTCATTTGTCGACCCTTTTGACTTTGAAGACGGATGTGAACCCCCACTCCCAGAAATTCAAGGGGACATGGAGCTGATTTTCCCTACATCCTTGCACCTTCCCACCCTTGAGTCTCCTGTAAAGATTTGCTGAAGTTACCAAAGGAATTCTGCTGAAGATTACCTAGCCCCTCTCCAAGCCAAGCTGTGGAAGCTTCAAGGTGGACAAAGACAACTAGAGGGCAAGGAATAGGATCTTCAGGAATATTCTTATAGCACACTAAGGATATGGGGAGCAAATTTCAGTCTCCTAAGGGAAAACCAATACTCTCATGAGTTTTCAGTTGACCTCCAACCATGAGCCATGCTACAGATCTAAAGAACCAGACAGAAAGACACACCTAAAGGAAAACCTCAAAATTCCTCTCTAAGCAGATTTTGTCCATACCTCTACCACTGAGCAGAGAATGTTGATTCTCAACACTATTACTTTGCCAACTTGATTTCAAACCTCATTTTCTGTCTAGCTGCACCCTTACTGCAAACAGAGCACTAACTATGCTTTGCAATCAAACTGCAATTGTAATTATTCATTTATGCAATTATTTGGCTAATGGTTATGTCCCTAGCTAAAGGGCAGCTCCATGAGGGGGGGACCTTGTCTGTCTTCATTGGATAAGATCATTGAATTAACCTTTTTAGATGCATGTATTAATACGTGATCTTAATTGCCCAGGGATTCTAGCAGAATGAAAGTCCATCCTAGTTAGAAGGAGACCTCATTTCTAGACAATGAAGTCTTCTGCCTTCCATTCTGTGCACAGCTATAGAGGAGCCTGGGCATGCTGAGCACTAACCCCACCCGGATCAAAGTGGATACGCTGTCTGCACCCCTGAGCATTTCTGAGACAACCATGCCTCAAAGAGAATCTGATGAAGAAAAAAAGAAGTAGAAGAGGCAAGTCTTTGATTTTCCTTCTTGAGAAAGGGCAGGAGGAAGAGACTGGGAGCCGCACCCCTTCTAGCCTGCTTTTTCCTCTCCAGCCCTCACAAAGATCAGGCAGTTCAAAGGTCGCTCCAGGGTTGCTGGAGTTTAATCTTGCCTTCAACTGACATTTTAAATCGATCGAGGCAAAGCCTGAACGGATAACCAGAGGCCAAGTGCCAAAGCCGTTTCCATTCATTTTGTCCTTTTTCCAAGCACTAGATCACAACACAGTGAGTTAGGGGGATCCAAGCGCTCCCGACGGTCCCAAGTTCGGTCCTTCCCCTGGATCCAGGCTCTGAGAGCAGTCGGATCCGGGGAGTGTGCGGGGTGGGTCTGAGGCCCGCCCGTGGCCCAGGACAGAGTTCAACCCACCTTCCAACTCGGCAAAGCCTAGCACCACATCTGAGGCTCTGCCCTGCCTGTCTTTGACCTCCAGGGCTGTGATGGTGCAGCCCCAGGAAATGATGTCCACTCTCAGCAGGTCCGACTGCAGCCGGAACTTCTCCACTGTCCCTGCCCCCAAGGGCAGCTCCCCAAACACCGATCTGGTCACCGAAACCATGGGGAAAGCTCGGGGTGTGCAGCTACTCCTGGAGCTTTGAAATCCTGCCGCAGAACTAGTAGCGACAGAAGTTTACTGGAGAAGGGGTGGGGCACGGCACAGACTCCTCCCCGTCCTTGCCTGGATCCAGGGAGTGACCACTCCTGCAAAAAATATCCTCTGGGGCCTTTCTAATAGTTTATTTGCCAAAGGGTCACTGAATGCAAAATTTCCACCCTGGCTTGTAGTTCTTTTCCTTTGTTAACCCTGGATGCATTGCATGTTGGGAATGGTAGTCTTTGGGAGGTGAAATTGCATTTTGGGGCCTGTAGTCTTTCTAAACCCAATGCTGAACCTGCAGGATTCCACCCGGGTCTCTGGTCTGGCCCAAGGTTCTCCACAGACAATGAGCTGTTGTACGTTAATGGTGGTGGCTGACTTTCAGATTAAATGCTGGGAAATGGAGAGAGCAGAATTAGAGACAGTGAGACAGATCTTGGGGAGGGGGTGGTGGTGGTGGTGTTAGTTAAATTCTGGTTTTAAGTTAGCTCTTTGATCCCGAGGGAAAGAAGTACAAGTGTGATTTAGAGAAGGTGTAAGTAATTGTGGGCTTCTTGGTGCACTGCACACTGACTGAAGGTCCATTGTGTTTGTCACACACGGCAAAGCCCTGTACATGTTTCTGCTGGAGCCACTGCCCAAAGGCTCTCCCGACTGCCAGCCTGCAGTAGCAGACTAGACAGGGACATTGTAGGTGGTCAAGTGTATTTGGACGTTATCACAGGCAAACTTCTGCCTTCAGGGGGCTGCAGAAGGGTATCTGCCCCCACTTGTTTCTGAAGCCCAGACCTTTAAGAAGGTCCTCATGAATATCTGATACTGTACTTTTATTATCTCCTTTCCCCAAGCAGAAAAAGGCTGTGAGTCTGTACTGCTGGGAAAGACAATGAAGTCATTAAAGAATTGTCTTGGTATGCCTCACAATTTTTTGTAGAGGTTTTATTTATTTTTTTCATAGAGAGGGGAAGGGAGGGAGAGAGAGAGGGAGAGAAACATTGATCTGAGAAACATCAATTCGTTGCCTTCTGCACACACCCCGACTGGGACCAAACCTGCAACCCAGTCACATGCCCTGATGAGAAATCGAACTGGCTACCTTTCAATTTGTGGGATGACACCAAGCCAACTGAGCCACACTGGTCAAGGTTGCAGAGATTTTTACAATGCATATTCCCAGGCCTGTTCCTGGACTTTCTGATTCTGTGAGTCTAGGCTGAGACTCGGGAATCTGCCTTTTTCACAGATTCCCCAGGTTATTCTAATGCAGATTTTCTGGGAACAAAACTTGAAAAATATTGCTCTAGGTTTTGATGACTAATTTCAGTGTTTTTCTCCTCCAAAAATAGGCTCTGATGGCAGAGGACTTAAATAGAGCTAAAGGCCTTAATAGGATTGTCAGATAAAATACAGGAGCCTGCGCATGTATTTCTTTGCTAAATCTGGCAATGCCAGACAGTACAGGCCTAGGGTGGAAGGAAGGATGCTGGAAGCCTAAAGACATGTTTTACTTGACGGTCTGTGTACTCATCTTTGCTTGATGCTGCTTTTGCTTTGGGTCCTAGGTACTTCAGAGGGGGTCCAACTAGACTGAGGCGAGTGCCAAAAGCATCTATGACTAAGAAATTAGGAGAACTGGGATCATGTTTCTGGAATCTGATGCTGACAAAACATCACAGTCTCTTAGCCCTTTCTGTCTGTGTGGTTGGAAGGAATATTTAGCATTCTTGCCACAAAGCCTCAATTCTCATTCATGAAGCAGGGGAATTCTGATAGCAAAGGAAAACGAGAGCTTGCACCAGGCTTCGGTGAAGCGTAACACATAATAACAAAAAGACCCAAGCAAGTCAAATTACAAACTGCACCACACATACAATAACCAATAAGCACTCTTGCGTGCGGCTTCATCAGAAATGCTCATGAACTCTGCAACCCTCATCAGCCCACTTAACATTTATGGCTGATTCATATACAAGCCCTTTTGCATATGCTGTGTTAGCAAGGATGTCTTAGAATCTCTTCTGTGAGCAAGAAGACTGCAATTTCTTTCCTCAGCCGCCAGTTCTCAATGTGCTGCCAAGCTCACGTTGTCACTGGGAAGAAATAAATGCATTTGAATGGCCAAACCCAAATGTCACTAGGGGAAGTCTTGTAGCTTGGCTTGGTAGAAAATGAAACATACCATGATGTCTAAGATGTAAGAAGCACACTTCCTGATTTCATTTTCCTTGGGCTTTTAAGGATTTAACATACTGTGCCCAGTAGGACTACCTTGTGCTAAGGCAGCTGTCAGGCACAAACCTTGATTTTTCTTACCAGAATATCCCATTTCCCTAGTCTCCAAGGTTGGATTAGATCAGAAGCAAGCTAGTCATCTTGAAAAGGAAACATTGTCAAATTCTAGCAGATACTTTATTTTTATTTTGGGGATAGGGGCTGAGGGTAAGGCTCTGAGGTAAAGGGAGTAGGAATTGTGACATTTACATCAATGAGGAGTTACCTGGAGTGGATAACTTTTCTTTCCATCAGATATGGGTGGACAGGCAAAGAAGTTCTGTCACTGTTCTCAGCGGGAGGTCAGTCCCCAAAGATGAGTGCTGGGGAGCCAGAAATGAGGACATCTGAGCCGCGGGACCCTGGGTTCCACCTCCTCATTCTACACAGAAATTACAGGTGTGCTGTTCCTGGGACCCATCAGTCTCTGGGCCCATGAAAATGACTGGCTCCAAAGCCTTAAGCTGTTGACAGGCTGCTATGCAGAGGAACCTCTGAGATAAAACAATAAAAACAACTCACAATACCTCAGCGTTTATCTCTAAAGAGACCTAGAATACATTGTTTTCAGTCAGGTAGATACACTACCACCTTCCTGTTTCCTTTCTTCCTGCTTTGAACTCCAGTAGTATTTATTGCCGGTTCTCTTCACTGGGCACTCAGCACCCACTGTCTTAGATCATGCCTTATCTTTCTGGGGGTGCATTTGATTGTTGTGATTGTTTACTCAACTATTGGCTCTCTGGCTCAATGTTTTGACTTGTATATATTTCTTCTAACCTAAATATCACTACACTTAGTTTCAGATGGAAACTACTTGTATCTGGAAGACAAAGATGGAAAACTTGTACTTGGGAGAATCCCATCAGGGTCATGAGAAGTGTAATTCTTCACAATTCGATTCAACTCTATATCATCAACAATTTTGGAGCAGCTGCTGGGGAAGACATTATGGGCGCAGGTAAGAAGTTACTGAGGAAGACAGATTAAATTTAGCTGTACGACGTGTTGTTCATTTGTCAAATATTCAGCGAGTATGTGCTAGGCATTGTGCTACGTGCCAGTTGTATATTGATAAGTAAAACATTATCCTTGTCTTTCAAGGAGTTGACAATCTAATGTAATAAATACTCATCTCTATCCTCCATGAAAACTTCAGTAAAATCTTGAAAATTTGTTACCAGTCCATGCTGGATGAAACAAAGTGCTAGACTAGTCTCAAGGTAGTTATAATTTCAGGGTTGCCCAAAGGTGATCAGTCATATTGGGATTATTTCAGAATTCTCTAGCACCAAGCAGTGACTGGCAATATTAGACCCTCAATAAATAATTATTGGTCCTGGCTGATGTAGCTCAGTGGATTGAGCACAGGCCTGGGAACCAAAGGGTTGCTGGTTCGATTCCCAGTCAGGGCACATGCCTGGGTTGCGGACCAGGTCCTAAGTAGGGGGCGTGTGAGAGGCAACCACACATTAATGTTTTTGTCCCTCTGTTTCTCCTTCCCTTCCCCTCTCTCTAAAACTAAATAAATAAAATCTTTTTAAAAATAATTATTGAATGAATACACGATACATTCATAAGTACAATGTTGTAGTGGAGAGTTGGTTCTGGTGTCAGAAGACCTGGTTTCAAAGGCACTAGAACTTATCGGCAATTTGTTCAACTACTCTGAACCTCAGTTTCCTCTTCTATTACATGGGACTATCACATGATTGGCCCATCCAATTATTATTAACCGATTGCTAGTAAATATAAAGTACGAAAAATTTACTAGGCACCATGATAAACATCTCTATGAGTCAGGCACTATTATCTTATACAGAAATTGAGATTTAGAGTGGTTCGGTAACTTGTTCAAGGTCACATGGTTAGTAAGTCAGGAAACCATGATTTGATCCCAAGCAGCTTGACTGCAGAGATAGGAGCATTTAACCACTTCCTTATATGTTGTCTAGTACTGAGGTCAACTGAGAGCATGGATCCCAAAGCACTCTGTAAATTCTAACACATCACACCATGTAAAATGTTAATCTTTTGATTTTGATGGTAATTACCAATTTTTATAAATTGGCTTCTGGAATTAGGTCACATTGAGCTCAAGAAGTTATTGCATTCACTTATACAGTAAGATTAAAGAGGGGCCAAGGAGAAGAGCTAGTCCTTGGTACCTACATACCCTAAAAACAAAGCACTGATCACTTCTGAGCCTAATATGTATTCATTCATTCATTCATTCATTCATTTGTCATCATGTATTCTGCCGAGAAGATGGAAGCTCCAAGAAAGCAGCTCCAATAAAAAATATTTTTTGAATGAATGTTTGAATGCTAGAAAGGATGCGAAGCGTCTCTCATACAAAGCTGGGGAAAGTCTCAGTTGATAAAACTGCTCTGGACAACTTGTCAACATCTAATAAAGTCAAATTGCATATAACTCAGCAACGGCAAAGACCCAGAAATTTCATTCCTTGGAATATACCCTAAGTGATGTTTTGCATATGGGCATAAGAATATTTATAGCAGAATTGTGTGTTAGAATAAAAATGTGGGAACAATGTAAGGTCCAACAGTTGAAAAATGAATTAAAAAATTATGGTATATCCACATAACAGGAACATGACAAAACAGGAAAATGAATGCGCTAGGATTCCACCAGTCCTCAGGCATGAATTTCATAATTTTGATGTTAAGGGTAAAAAAGCAGTGGCAGAAGGTTGCAAAATATCATTTATATCAAATACAAAAAAAATTGCAAAACTGACTAGATTCCCTGAATTTAAGCCATTAGTCCAGGGCCATTTAACTGGGTAAGTTGCAGAGCCGGGCTTTGAACCCAGAACACTTTCCACTGAATCATTCTGCCCTGGTAAGCATTGACAGTCAGATATGTATTAGACTCTGGAAACTAAACCTGTTGACTGATCTTTCCTTAGTTTGAATCAGTAGAGGGTCAGAGAGAGTGGCTGGGGACGTGTCTTTTCTTCTTCCCATTCTTTGATATGAATAATAAATATTAATCGATTTTATGTAAAGCAGCTTCAAAACAAATTCCTCTTCTATTCCCTCTGACTTGAATATGGCACCTATTTATAGATTTGGAGCTTCAGTGGGTCTGAGCACATTCTTTCCTTTTATACAAACTAGATAGCTTCTTGTAGGTATGCCTGTGATCTCAATACCTTCAAGAGTCAGAACTTTTTTCATTTCTGGGAGGTATAGACCAACTCAAACTTGGGTTAGACAAAAAGAGAACTTATTGGCTAACAAAGTGAAAAGTCCAGGGATGGATCTGCCTTCAGGTACAGCCGGACCTGTCCTAAAATTATATCAGTAAGACTTGATGTTTCTCTTCCTCTTGGTTCTGTTTTCCACTGTGATGGCCCTATTTTCAGGACTGCTCTTTATACTTATGATTTCTAGTACTCCCAGGCTTATGTTATTCAAATAGAAATCTCAGCAGAAGCAACAAAAGTCCCAGCACTGAACCTCACTCAGTCACGTGCCCTTCTGAACCCACTACCTGGTACTTGGTATAGTAGTCAGCCTCGCTCAACAACATGGACTGGGGCAGTGGGGAGAGCTGATTACCTGAGAGAAAATCAGGACGCTATTCTGAACGGGAGAATGTGTGCTGCCCGAAGAAAAACAGCATGCACCCACGAAAAAGACGAATGGGGCTAATTTCATCAGGATGTTCAAGTACCTGGACTGTTTTGACACATCAAAATATCTGTGTCTCAAAAGAGCTTTCAACATTTTGTCAGTGGTTCTGTAGCAGGTGTCACCACATCCTCACTTCTATTTCTGTTTTATCTTCGTCTGCCTTGGTCTTCTGACTAATGTGGTAGTGATGCAACCTTGCTTGAACCCTTCTGCACATTTTCATTTACTCTGCTGTTTCTCAAAGGACAAGAACTGCCAACATTCTAGAAAGAACGTTAGCTCAGATTCAGCCTCGCCCGAAGCGGATTCATCCCTGCAGGTCAGGAAGCTGCTCTCCAAGTTTATCAAGACTCCATTCTTCATACTATGGAATCTTGTATCAAAAAGCATAGGTGAATATAATAATTCTTGGCAGGAAGTAGCACTTAAGCAGCATTTTAAAATTATTTCCCTCAAATAATTGTGGAGAATTCACTGTCATGATCTTGCCAGCATGATTCAGTAACCTTTGATCCACTACCTTTGATCTCTCCTAACCATGAGGGCCCATCAGAGCATGACCTTCTGAATTCCTACATGACACTTGCTCAAGAGGTCCCAACCAGCAGTCACCTCTCACTCCTATCATTTCTGGTTTTTGTATGGATCTTATTTGGCTCAGCTTGAATGATAAATTTCTAATGAGATATTGTAAACATTTTTTTTTCCAAATCAAAACTTTGAAAAGTTACTCTTTGATTAGTTAGGATTGAGTTTTACTGCCTGTAACAGAGATTCAAAATAACAGCAGCTTAAGAGAGGTACAAGTTAATTTTTTTTCCCCAGGAACAGTCCAGAGATAGGAATGTTAGGTTCTGGGATTTTACCTTAAAATCTGAGGATTTTATTACTCACTGCAAGCAGCATGCACATCATGTTACTGCTGGTTCCTCATGTCCTTCAACCCATGGAGGCCAATGTGGAAGGACCAACATAGACACTATACACACAGTGGGTTTGCCTTATAGCAGGAATCTACCACTTTTATAAGAAGTGGCAAGCCAGCCTGTTCTTTGTCTGAGAGATAATGTTACCTCATGCCTTGAGCCTGCTTATTGCAAACTCAATCCTGAGAAATGGTCAGACAACAAGTGGTCAGCAGTATGCATTCTTGGCATACCCAAAAAAGATATTAAGGGATGCTCAGGGCCATGGTGGATTGCTTCTCTCAACAGGTGTCTAAGGTTAGATAGAAGTTCTGCTCAATGTGGTCATCTGGAGCATAGGCACCCTTTAATTTGTTGTTTTACCATCTGTAGGTTATATCCTGAAGTCCACTTGGTCAAGGAGGTGTGCCACCATGTCCACACTGAGAACAGCAGGATGAAGGAGAGGAAGTGGGGAGAAGGAATGTTGGCGAAGGGGCAGACCCCTTCCCTTTAAGGACACATCCTGAAAGTTTCACACATTACTTCCCCTCACACCCCATGAGCAAGAACTTATTCCCATAATATCAAATTTCAGGGTAGTTGGAGAAGTGTATAATCATTATTCTAGGGGTTCTATTAATATAGTATAAATGAGAAGACATTGGAGCAAAATAGTATTCTGTCATATTCTTTACTCAAAGTCAATAGAATTTCAATAAATACTTTATTTTTTTAAATATATTTTATTGATTATGCTATGACAGTTGTCCTATTCCCCCGCTTTATTCCAGTCCTCCTTGCACATCCCCTCCCACATGCATTCCCCTGCTTTAGTTCAAGTCCATGGGCGTACATATAAGTTCTTTGGCTTCTACATTTCCTATACTATTCTTAACTTCCCCCTGTCTATTTTGTACCTACCATTTATGCTTCTTATTCTCTGTACCTTTTCCCCCTCTCTCCACCTCCCACTCCCCCACTGATAACCCTACATGTGATCTCTGTTTCTATGATTCTGTTCCTGTTCTAGTTGTTTGCTTAGTTTGTTTTTGTTTTTGTTTTTAGGTTTGGTTGTTAATAGCTATGAGTTTGTTGTCATTTTATGGTTCATATTTTTTATCTTCTTTTTTCTTGGATAAGTCCCTTTAACATTTCATATAATAAGGGCTTGGTGATGATGAACTCCTTTAACTTGACCTTTTCTGGGAAGCACTTTATCTGCCCTTTCATTCTAAATGACAGTTTTGCTGGATAGAGTAATCTTGGACGTAGGTCCTTGCCTTTCATGACTTCAAATACTTCTTTCCAGCCCCTTTTGCCTACAAGGGTTTTTTTTCAGAAATCAGCTGATAGTCTTATGGCCACTCCTTTGTAGGCAACTGTCTCCTTTTCTCTGGCTTCTTTTAGGATTCTCTCCTTATCTTTAATCTTGGGTAACTTAATGATGATGTGCCTTGGTGTATTCTCCTTTGGGTCCAACTTCTTTGGGACTCTCTGAGTTTCCTGTACTCCCTGGAAGTCTATTTCCTTTGCCAGATTGGGGAAGTTCTCCTTCATTATTTTTTCCAGTAAGTTTTCAATTTCTTGCTCTTATTCTTCTCCTTCTGGCACGCTTATGATTCAGATGTTGGAACGTTTAAAGTTGTCCCGGAGGTTCCTAAGCCTCTCCTCATTTTTTTGAATTCTTATTTCTTCATTCTGTTCTGGTTGAATGTTTCTTTCTTCCTTCTGGTCCACACCATTGATTTGAGTCCTGGTTTCCTTTCTGTCACTGTTGATTCCCTGTATATTTTCCTTTATTTCACTTTTCATAGTCTTCTTTTTTTCTCTAATTTGCGACCATACTCAACCAATTCTGTGAGCATCCTGATTACCAGTGTTTTGAACTGTGCATCTGATAGGTTGCCTATCTCTTCGTTGCTTAGTTGTATTTTTTCTGGAGCTTTGATCTGTTCTTTCATTTGGGCCTTTTTTTTTTTTTTTGTCTCGGTGTGCCTGTTACCTAGTAAGGGGTGGAGCCTTAGGTGTTCACCAGGGCGGAGCAACCCATGTCGCTACATTGTGATGCTGTATGTGGGGGAGGATCTGAGAGGGAACAGTGCTGCTTTCTCCACTCTCTGTAGATCTTCAGTCACTTCCCCCACTACCTACAAGCAAATTGGGCCCTTTTGGTGTTGATTCCCAGGTAGGTGGGTTTGTGTACATTCTAGGACCCTGTAGATCTCTCCAACGAACTCTCCTTTGAGGCTGGGAGTTTTTCCCGCTGTCACCTCAACCCCCACAGGTGTTTTCAGTCAGAGGTTTCAGGCTTTATTTCCCTGGGCTGGAGCCCTGGGTTATGCAATCTGTCTCACTCCCCAGTTGTTCCTCCTGGTTTATCTGCACGAGAATGTGGGACCACCTGGTCTGTCAGCCATCATCTCAGCTGGTCCACTGGCTGCCACCTTGCTGTGAGTCCTCTCCACCTGGCTGCCCATCTCTGCCGCTCTTACTTGTCTGGATGAATGTTTCTTCTTTAACTCTGGTTGTCGGACTTCCATACAGTTTGATTTTCTGTCAGTTCTGGTTGTTTTTTGTTTTTAAATTTATTGTTGTCCTTCTTTTGGTTGTGTGAGGAGGCACAGTGTGTCTACCTACGCCTCCATCTTGGCTGGAAGTCCAATAAATACTTTACAAGGATCTTGTAAACAGCCACCATGTTGGACCCTCCATCCTTTGTACATAATGAGAGTCTGAGCCTGTGGCTTGGGTGTCTGGATGAAGCCAGATATCTATAAGCACATAACTTGGATGAGACTACAGGTATCAGAAACATTTCAGGTACTGACAAGGTGAAGGCACAAAGGAGTCAGACGATTCCCAGGGATTTGGAAGAAGACAGGGATTCTACCCAAGTGATGGGGAATTTGTGACTATGGAGCTAGAGATTCCAAGGACTCATAGGGTCAAGGACTGAAAGATTTCTAATGGGAGAAGTTCATTATGCCCAGAGGGGGTTAGTGCAGGGTGAGAACCATTTGATGGTGATGGCTTTGTCAAGGGAGGAAGAAGCCAAGCCACATAGGCCTCCCCAGCCCCCTCCCACAACCTTCACAGAACTGGTTCCCAAGAAGGACATGGAAAACCCCAATTCAGTCAGCACCACATGGGCTGTTTGTGTCTTGGAAGAAGAGACTGAGCCAGTGTTGGAGGGTGGGGTTTCAAGGAGTCAATGCTGACCCAGTATAGTTACAGTAAGGAATTTCCTGGGGCCAGGTGACTGGGAGCTGCCTGGGGCACTATCCCAAGTAGTGCTCAGCTGAGGTCCTTGGGGATGACTTTGCAGGTGAAACGTACTCTCCACTAGCTCATGGTGGCTCTGCAAAACAGCACTCTGGTGCCAGGTAAGCTTCTTCATGGGTGGCCTGAGCCTCTGCTCAAAGTAGAAGCACTTAGCCAGTTTATTCCACATGGACTTCTACTGCCCATCAGTCCTCAATCATGTCCTTTGATTTTGTGCCATCTTTATCCAAATTAACTGTTTCCCTTCCTGCAGCTGGGTGACCATCATTGGCCAGATTAACTTTGTCTTAAACAGGGCCCTAGCAGAGAAAGTCCACGTCAAAAAATCACCACATTTTTAAAAAGACTAGTTGAAATACATAGTTTCAAATATGCCAGCAGGTATACCAAGATGAGTGACATTGATTGGCAAGACTGTGTGGCTTCTCTAGGAGAGGGAACAGAAGGCAAGGAAACAGGGAGATAGCATTTTAACAACAAATGCTGGGACAGCAGCACAGCTGGCACCTCAGGTGTGAAGCCAGGATGGGAAGGCTCTTTAGCAAAGCCTTTGCCTGGATTCCTGGGACACCTTCTAATGGAAATGACTGAGTGACTTTATTGTGGCAAGTCTGGGGCAAGAAGACAGCCTTGCCTAGTGATAAATAGTGGAGTGGAACTAGGGTGAAGAACCTAGCTAGATAGAAGGGGTCTAACAGACACTTCTAAACAGGCTTAAAAGATCAAGAGGCAGCTCAAGTCGGGTTCAGCCAGAGTCAAAGTAGTCACGAGTCCATAAGTAGATTCCAGCAAATGGGCTGGTCTCCTAATCCCGAGCAGGCCCTCTGCTCCCTGGCCTATTGGAGATTGCCTACTGGCTATGGTGGGCATTGCTGTCAGCAGATCAGAGGCCTGTAGGCAAGTTCTGCCCTCCTGTGGGTAGGCTTGAATGGGGAAAGTTTAAACCCCACTTCTACACCTCTGAATTTAGGTCAGAGAATTGCAGCGGAATCAGCCGTTTCTTCTGGGTTTAACCACATTCTATAAAGAAGCATGGTTACCCAAAGGCCAAGTGAAGTCAGGAGGAGACTAATTGTGACAGAGCCCCTTCATGGTTTTTTTTCTGACACCACTTCTGACACTAAATGTTTGTTGTTTTTGTACATGCCCACCAACTCTATGACACCAAATCGGTACCCAACAGTTCAATTCCATTCTGATACTATCTGCCTAGAATTAGGTTCAGATCTTACTGGTTAAAGGGCTCAGTCTCATAAGACTGTTCTTATTTCAGACACCAGCTGCCAATGGGTCTCCAGGCTATCACCCTTCTGACTAGCTGACCACACATCTGAGAGTTCCCATGAGCTCCTCTCAGGTTTGATACTTTGCTAGAATGACTCACGGAACTCAGGAAAACAGTCTACTTACCTTTACCAGTTCAGGAGGAAGGATATAACTCAGGAATGGCCAAATGGAAGAAATGCATAGAGCAAGTTATGGGGGTGGGGGTGAGGATTGGTGCAGAGCTCTCATGCTCTCTCCTGTTGCTCCATCTTCCCACCACCAGAACGGGTTCATCAACCTGGAAGCTCATTGGCATAGACACTCTTATCACTGAAGAGATTTTAAGGGTTTGGGGAGCTCTGTGCCAGCAGGAGCTGGAGACAAAGACTGGTTTTTTATATATATATGGAGTCCGGGTCAAATAATAACCCTTTTTAAACACAAAATCTTTTTTTAAGTATATTTTATTGATTATACTATTACAGTTTTCCCAAGTTTTCCCCCTTTATCCCCCCTCCACCCTGTACCCCCTAACTCTCCAGCATTCCCCACCCTTAGTTCATGTTCATGGGTTGTACATATAAGTTCTTTGAATTCTCTGTTTCCAATACCATTTTTTTACCTCTCCCCTTCTATTTTATGCCTACCAATTATGCCTCTTCTTCCCTGTACCTTTTTCCCCTATTCCTCTCCTCTCCCTCCCCACTGAAAACCCTCCATATGATGTCCATTTCTCTGATTCTGTTCCCGTTCTAGTTGTTTGCTTAGTTTTTGTTTTCATTATTTTTTTTTTTAGGTTCATTTGTTGATAGTTGTGAGTTTGTTGTCATTTTACTGTTCATAGTTTTTGATCTTCTTCAATTTCTTAGATAAGTCCCTTTAACATTTCATATAATAACGGCTTGGTGATGAAGAACTCCTTTAACTTGACCTTATCTGGGAAGCACTTTGTCTGCCCTTCCATTCTAAATGATAGCTTTACTGGATAGAGTAGTCTTGGTTGGAGGTCCTTGCCTTTCATGACTCGGAATACTTCTTTCCAGCCCCTTCTTGCCTGCAAGGTTTCTTTTGAGAAATCAGCTGATAGTCTAATGGGAACTCCTTCATAGGTAACTCTCTCCCTTTCTCTTGCTGCTTTTAAGATTCTCTCTTTATCTTTAATCTTAGGTAACTTAATGATGATGTGCCTTGGTGTGTTTCTCTTTGGATACAACTTCTCTGGGACTCTGTGGGCTCCCTGGACTTCCTGAAAGTCTATTTCCTTTGCCAGATTGGGAAAGTTCTCCTTCATTATTTTTTCCAGTAAGTTTTCAATTTCTTGCTCTTGTTCTTCTCCTTCTGGCACCCCTATGATTTGAACGTTGGAACGTTTAAAGTTGTCCAGGAGGTTTGTAAGCCTCTCCTCATTTTTTTGAGTTCTTGTTTCTTCCTTCTGTTCTGGTTGGATGTTTATTTCTTCTTTCTGCTCCAAACCATTGACTTGAGTCCTGGTTTCCTTCCCTTCACTGTTGATTTCTTGAATATTTTGCTTTATTTCACTTTGGGTAGCCTTCATTTGTTCTTTCATTTTGTGACCAAGCTCAATTGGTTCTGTGAGCATTTTGATTACCAGGGCTTTAAATTCTCCATCACATAGATTGGCTATCTCCTCATTGCTTAGCTCTCTTTCTGAAGTTTTGCTCTGTTCTTTCATTTGGGCCATATTTCTTTGTCATGGTGCAATAGTCTGGTGGTCTGGTTGACTGTTTCTTTAACTCCTTGGTTGTCACAGTTCCAACCAGTTTGATTTTTTGGCACTTCTGGTTGTTTATTGATTTTAGATTGGTTGTTATCCTCCTTTTGGTTGTGCTAGAAAGCAAAGGGTTTCCACCTATGCTTCCATCTTGGCCAGAACTCCTAGGCTTTGGCAAAGGGGGGACAGAGCAGACTAAAGATGCTTGAGGAGAGACTGGAAGCAGTGGCTTTGGGGAGAGAACTGAGGGAGTAGCTGCCAGGATTCCTGTGCTGAGTCATCCTAATACAAAATCTTTTATTACAAAATCATAAGCATGTAATTCTTTAACATAACAATATCACACTCAAGCACACCATATGGCATCTTAGGTGAAATGTTCAAGTTAAAACTATAAATTATTATACCCATATTATTACCCTACCAACCACACTTGACCAGACCTTACTTCTGCCGGACCCTGTACATATAGCATGGGCCCAACTGGGTCCTACCACCTATTCTGTCTACCAGAGTAACCAGATCAAGGAGAAGGGAGAAACTTCCAGAAGGGGGCAGTGATTCTCAGACTCTGGTACACACTAGTATATTCTGGGAAACTTAAAAATATCGATTCCTGTATCTGAGTCTTACTGACTTAGTGACTCTCAGTCACTGAGGAAGGGACCTGGGAATCTGTGTTTTTAATAAACTCCCTGAATGACTCCCACGCTCACTGAAGTTCAAGAACCATGGAGTAAGCATTTCCTTGAGTCCTCCCCATCCGCAACACCATTCCTTTCCAGAAGCATGTCTAATCACACCCTGAAGAAAGAGCTGAAGTCTGACTGCAGGTTGCGATTTTCTCTTGATTTAAGGACGAAGAAGAATTATAACTATATACAGAGTACCCTTAGGTGAAGCAGATTTAGGATTCTGGAAATTCTGCCTCAGTATCTCAGGAAAAGGAATCAGGGTTAACATTGGTCAGTGTCTGTTGTGTGTTGGCCGATGTGCCTGCTAGATGTTCTTATGTGTTTTATCTGTGAGGGAGGTATAACCATGATTATTTCATGTCTGAGGAAACTAAGAGAAGACAGGTGCCAAGGAGGTACGGCTGGTATTCCAATACCTACCTCAAAATGGTAAGTAATTAAAAGGGAGCATGTCAAGCTGGTGTGACCTGGTGGTGAGCTGGAGTGACTTGGTTGTGAACTGGAGTCGCTGCAGCCGCAGTACAGAGTGTCAGTCCCTCCATCATCCCTTCTGGAAATGTCAGCGCTGATGGGCAGCTCTGCAATGCCAAGTATGAAAAGCTTCAGCCCACAGATGTTACTCACTGAAGCAGCTACTTTCTCTGAGCTTCCCTGGGAAATCACCCGTCCTGCTGAGTGAAAGTTTCTCTGTTTTTCTGCTGAACTCAAATCCCTGAAGTAAAGCCCAGCCAACAGTCTGGAAATTGCTGGGGTCTACACATCTCATGCTGAATCTAGTGTGGCTGATGCCAACTTGTGCCTCTTCTGACAGGACGAGTGTGCCCTGGATTGTTTTAATGGGTCTCTCTTGCTTGCAAGGCCAGGGCAGGCCTGGTGGGAGAGCAGCCTTTCTGTTCAGGGTTAGGGTAGAGGAAGAAATAGGAAAGTGTCAACTAATGCTTTTTGAGTCTGTGAAGCTCCAATCTACCAGGAACAGTGCGGGGGAAATATGAGACGGAATATAAAAACCAGCAGGCGGAACTTTAAGAGTAAGTTAGAGGGAAGGGACTAAGTGATGGGAAATGGTTCAGAGATGAGTCATTGAGTGGATAGCTTGGCCAACGCATCTGAAGTATGTGATATGGCAGGTACAGGAAATATGTGCACTTAGGTGGCCTGTGTTCTTCTATGTAGGTTCTTGTCCATCTTGGATGGAGGCAGCAGTGTGATATGACATTGATAGAATGAACAGGACAGGGAGGTAATGGTATTATCAGAGAAACTGGCCAAGTGATCACCAGGGTGTGAATTCACCCATGAGTCCAGGGTCTGGTTCTTGGCCTTTCAGGCAAGACGCTCAGTCTTGTCAGGCAGGCCCCCAGGATTTGTCCCAGGATTAGTGACATGAATACCAACTACATCCTTAAGAGACTGCTACATAAACTAGAAGCCTATTTTTTTTTCTTTAAAAGGTGGTTATTGTTTTTTCCAGTCTATAGTATTGAAGAACTGATAATGATAAATTAGTAATCAGTCCATTTGATGAGCATGGACCGAAGCAAGGAGCTGGAGAGTCTAGGGCCACAGTCAAGCCCCACAAAATACACCCACTTCACAAGTGGGAGGTATCTCTGATGATCAGGTGGCTGATGCGCCCTGACTACCGTAAGACAATGTTTGCATTTCAACTTTGCTTTTTCTGTGCGTCTGCATCAGAGTAGCAAAATTTAGCTTGGGCTACGACTCTCTTGGGCAGAGAAAATAAATTTTCCTTTTATTTTGTTCATAAATAATCGAGGCTCATCTTGAGCTCCCACCCACTCCATTAGTTGGTGGTGGTTCTCTAAATGTCTGAATTGTTTTAAAGCATGGTAATGCCGATAACTGAAATGATCCCCTTTAGGTATGTTGAAAGATAAACTAAAATTTATTAAAAATTTTAAGTTTATTTGAGCAAAAATTGATTGGGATCAGGGTAGCACCAAACCAAAAGTAGTTAGGAGCATCCACCAGCAGGAGCTTGGCTAGAGGCTTTTATAGATAAAAGGCAGAACCAAAGTAAGGAAATTATTGATTGGCTAGAGCATAAAGCCTAGTTGGCTGTTTGTGGTCAGTTGTCTTAGGTTTTGATTTCATAACACTGAGACGTTTACAGACTTAGATTTTTGTTTGCTTCTGTAAGTCACCATGGCATTAGAGCCACTCAGTCTAATGGCCTCCTTGTTTAATTAATTTAATGGGTATGTTCAGTTTCTCTCAGATAAAAGTAATAAAACTCCCAGATAACTTCCCCTTCTCCTGGCTTGTTTTCCTAAAGTTGTGAACAGGAAGGAGTAGGGCTTACGAGTCTTGGTCACAGCAGGAGGAGTCAGGGTCCTTGGGCTGGGGGATCTTCTGCCTCTTCTGTCCCCTGTCCCCCTGTTTGCTATGGGCTCTGCTAGCAAACAGCTTTCTGAAGCTGCAGCCTCATGGGGTCCTTAACAGCCTTGGCAATGTTTCCTGGGAGCACTGATCCCCTCTCCCTCGCAGACTTGGCTTCCCCTCAGCTCCCTCTGACTGTGGACCCTGAGCCTCTGCTTTGTCCTCCATGGGCCCCCTGCCCTGGGGTCCACTGCAGCTTCTGCGGTGTGGGGGTGGGGGCTTCTCTCTGCAGAGACCCTTCTCCTCTCCCATTGTTTCTACTGCAATAGCCTCCAAATAGCCTCTCTACCTAGGGCCTTCTCCAATCTCCTTTTCTTTCTTAAATACCCATATGATCATGTCACTCCCTTCCTTCAAAACCTCTAAAAGCATCCTGTTTTCTATCAAATAACATTTAAACTGCTTAGTCTGATATATAAGACTCTGAAGAATTTGACCTCAATTTCCTTTCCAGCTTCATCTCCCCTTCTCCAGCCTCACAGGCCCATCGAACACACCATGCCCTTTCATGCCTCTGAGTTTATGCATTCTTTCTGTTTGGAATTTTCTTTTCATTCTTTAGGCCTACCTAGCTCAAAATGCTTCTCTGTGAGACAATTTTTCTTTTTCTTTATGTTTGCCTGAGGAATGCATAGAGAACTCTAGTATGACACTTATTTTCTCTATAAGAAAGATAAAATAGTTTAAATGAAACTTCAAGGCTTAAAGAAAATTTGTGTCGCTACTAAATTGTATAATAATTTAAACACCAATTAACTATGAATGGTCTTTTCAAAAGAAGTGGCTCCTGACATTAAAATAAACCCACTTTGACACTGACATATCTAAATAATTTTAAAGTATGAAAGTCTGGTAATTGGCTTGTTAGGAGTGCTTTTGTTTGCAAGTAACAGGATTTCTACTTGCAACAACAAGTAACAGTTAGGTTAACAACAAGAGAGTTTTCTTTTTCTTATATAATGGAGCTCAGAACAGAGCAGTCTAGCACTGGTGTGGCTGCTGTGACATGCCAACAAGGACCCAGGCTTTTTCAGTCTTTCTACTCCACCTTCCTTAGTTTATGGGCTTTGGTCCTCATGCTTGTCACCTCATGGTACCACCTGACTCCAGGCCTCATGTCTGCTTTCTAGGCAGGAAGAAGAGGGAAAAGACCACAGGAGCGAAAAGGGAAAAAGGCTCTGATGGTTGCATGTATCCCTTTTCATTTGGTAAGTAAAAGTTCCTGGAAATCGTGTCTAGGAGAGTTCTGCTTAGATTGTAGTGGCCAGAACTGAATTATATGGCTGCCGCTAGCAGCAAAAAAGTGTTTTTTCTCCAGTCTCAACAGTAGAAAAGAGCAAGAGAACAGGACATTATGAATGACTTTGGGGCTGCCAATCCCCAGTGTCTATTACAGGACTACAATCATGAGATTGATTATAAAAAAATGGTGTTGGTAGGAGGTGGAGAGAACAAACGGTCAAAGGCTAGGACATACTGAATCAAAAAAGCTCATGTCTGTCCTGACGTTAGTGTTTTAGCAAAGAGATGACTCGGGTCCAAGAGATTTCTAACATCTCTTTATGGTGTTCTTCTCTCTTTCAGATTTTTCCTTGGGATAAAAATCAAACTATTGATTAAATTATTGGCATAATTTATAAACCATAAAATTTACTCATTTAAAGTGTATAATTCAATGGTTTTAGTATATTCAGAGTTGTGCACCTACCACCCAAATCTAAGTTCAGGACATTTTCATTATCCCAAAGAGTAACCCCCAACTCACCCCCAGGCCTAGGCCACCACTAATTCACCTTTTGTTTGAGAGCAAATGTTTAAAAAAACTCTGATTTTCTGCTGGAAAGTCTCATAAAAACACTATAAAAATAAGCACCAGGGTATAAAGTTAGACTTAAATATATTATGAAAGGCAATTCATCTGCTGTGGTAGAGTTTTTTTTGAAGAACCAAATCGGTATTGCACTCAAGTGGAAATAGAATTTCTAAACACCACATCCCTTTCCTCATTTTGTCCTAAAGAATTGTGCTGTTTTTCTAAATCTTGTCTGTCTTATATTTCAGCCTTTCTTTAAGTTAGATTTATAATGACATAAGGTAGGTATAAAGTTACATAAGTCCAAATTCACACTCAAAGGCTCATTAGTGGAAAGGCTTTAATTAAAAAAAAAAAAAATTACCTAAGACCTGAAGAGGCCAAGCAAGCTGCTGATACGCAGTGAATACTGAAGCCAGGTGCCTTTTCTTCTCCACCTGCAAGGGGACAGCCCCTGTCCCACTTCAAGCATTATATAAGAGATAATATCACTTCTCTACCGAAATGAAAATGAGCAAAAAAAATGGGCCTGAGACTCAGAGTGACTGCTTTCATTATTGTTTGCAACATTCCCTCTAACTGTCATATCCTGCTCTACTTGTACCTGTTGCATCAAGAAGAGAGAGAAAACAGGAAATGAGGCATGTGTTGAGCGCAGGCGAAGGACAGGGTCAGGGCTTTCTGATCAGAGGTCTGAGGAGCTGTGGAAACAGAAAACTTGCGCCAGATAATACTGAAAAAAGAAAAACTGTGCCCAGACAGAAGTGAGGGAATGTTTTAATGGGCTACATACCGCTTAAAGTAGAGATCTTACTCGTGCATATTGGAAGGTGGTTCATCTGGTTTCAGTTACAACCAAACTGCCAAGTTTCTCTTCCTCTTAGCCGTTTTTTCCTTGGCATTTAGTTACTATCACGATAGCAGGAAGAAGTTTGCCATTACTGGTGCGCAGTGAAGGTGGCTTCATGTCTCTCCCAGTGAGCGCTCCCGACAACCTCACGTCCAGTATCAGATGCGCCCGACAGTAACTACTCTGTAATCCTCCCAAAGTGATTCTTCTGTAAACCATGTAGCCTGAATTTTAAGCCACATTTTTCTTTGTAAATATTCCACCTAAATGTAGCAAAAACTGGCCCAGAAGCTTACATTTATTTATTTAATTAGCTATGCAATAGCAATCACGCGTCTGATTTGGGTAGATTATGTCATTTTTTTGAGTCTGAATTTCCAGTTATAAGATGAGACTAATGATATTTACTTAACCATATGAGGTTCCTGCAATGATGAGACGAGCCAGTGTATTTGAAGGGTCTTGTGGCCAGGCACGCAGAGTGTGCTGACTACTAACGATGGTGGCAATAACAGCGCTCACATTGCACTTACTATGTGCGTGTTTTCATGTGCCCTATACATGTGTTGACTTGAAGAGAACTTAACAATAATCCCACACATGGGTATTATGACTATCTCAATTTCACAGGTGCAAAGCAGGGAAAAAGAGGCCACACACCTAGGAAGTGACACAGCCTGGATTTAAAATCCGGCGGTCTGGCTCCACCGTCTAACCTCTTACTCCTTTATTCTTATATTCTCACGTTGCCCTAATAAGAATGCAAGAGTGAGAGCAAGCTCTAATTTCGTGGCTGTTGTTATGCTGCTCTGCGTTCTTACATCTTTGTCCACATATCAAATTATTTCCTTAAAACCCTTGCATATTTTCGTTTATAATATAACATCGAAGTATGGAAGAAGCCTTGTGGTGTGGAAGGGACTTCAAGAATTTAACTCAGTTTCGGTAGCCCCATGAGAGGAGGGATCCCCCACACCATTTGCAAAAGACCTCTTATTTCACAGTTAAACAGTCTGGGAGTCCTTTTTGAAATGTTAGGAAGGAGACGGACATAATTAGGCTGACCCCACCGTCATGAGCACATCTACAAGATGGTGTAATGGCATGATGTATGAAGAGGAGCTTATGTGCTATCTGTGTATTATCATGTTACTACTGTAGGCTACCTGCTTGCCTCTAAACCAGACAGATAGGGGTCTAGGAGGCAAATTTTCTCCTGCTTACTTTTTTTTGTGGGTGTGGCTCAGGACCTATTTAAGAGCAATTTGATGCAGTGGTTGCCATGGTAAATATTTTTCGTAAGAACTGAGGAATTGTTGGAAGCTGTTAAAATTTATCATTATTTAGTTTCAGAGGGATTTGAATGTTCATACTTTCTGCCTTAATTTAAACATTTTATCTCCATCAGAATTCTTATTTTAATTTTCTCTGGAAATGACATACCTCATTAAGGACTATGACATAGTAGCCCTATGAAAATAGATGCATTTCCCCCCCAAGGATGGTTTTATGTTTTTTGTTCTGCGAGACTTAAAGCATCTGATTCTGACCTCATATTATAGGTTGTTTTAAACCAAGCAACAGAGGCCCTGGCCAGGTAGTTCAGTTATTTTTAGAGTATCATATGCCAAGGTTGCAGGTTCTCTGGTCAGGGCATATACAAGAATCAACCAATTAATATGTAATTGAGTGGAAGAAAAAATTGATCTCTCTCTCTCTCTCTCTCTCTCCACTCCCCTTCCTCTCTCTCTCAAATCAATAAATTAAAAAAAAAAAACAGACAACAGATCTGAATCTTCAACAGTTCAGGAAAAAGGGGCAACTGAGCTGTTTTATCATGGAGGGAGTGTTGGTGAATGCTCATGCTATAAATACACTCAATAGCATCATAATGGAATTATAGTTCATTCAAACTCTAAAAGACAAAATTCAAATGCCGTTTTATAGCATAGATGAGTTCTGCAGCTGTGCTAACAGTATCTAGTGCCAGGTGTCCTCTGTCTTATGCTGCTGATACGCAGCATCCAAAGATACCAAGATAATGCAGTACCCTTAAAAAGAAAGAACTCTAACACCAAAGTGACATCAAGAACTTGAATTGATATTTGTCAACTATACCTCAATAAAGTGAAAAAAGCAATTAAGCATAAAAAAACAGTAACAGTGATCTTAAAACACGCTTGCCATTTTTAAATAAAGCAGAACTTAATATTAAGAGACATGAAATTGAAATTTGAAAAAAAAAGAACTTGAATTGATACAAACACAATTAAACCATGAGGTAGAGGATTTTTTGTTATAATCGCATACTCATAAAAATGGCCAACCCAACAGAGTCAAGAATGTTCAGGTATTCTTTAATTACAGAGTTAGAGACTTGCCATGTATCCTTCTAGGACAAGCTTTGCTTTGTCCCTCAGAATCGAAAATTTCTTACTTTCTAATATGATATTGTAGAACATCTATTGTGGACTTATTTGATTTTCCCTTCTTTTCTAGAATGCATGATAATCCTGTCTGTTAGTGAGTTACCTGGACATGTATTGATCTCCCTCTTCTCTCCTTTCAGTCTCTGTCCTCCACCTTGCTGTTCCTCCCTTCCTGTCTCCCTTTTTTCTTTTCTTATCTTCTCTCTTCTTTCCCTTCCCTTCCCTTCCCTTTCCTCCCTTTCTTTCTTTCTTTTCTTCCTTTCCTTTCCTTTCCTTTCCTTTCCTTTCCTTTCCTTTCCTTTCCTTTCCTTTCCTTTCCTTTCCTTTCCTTTTCTTTCTTTCTTTCTCTCTCTCTCTCTTTCTTTCTTTCTTTCTTTCTCTTTCTTTCTTTCTATTGTTTCTAGATCATTTCAAGGAAATCAGTGGCATAGTCGATGGTATAGATATGGGCAATGATGAGTGGGGAAGATTAAAGAAACTAAGTTGTATTTGAGGTTGAGTCATATGAAAAACTCTGAATTATTTGTTCTGAAATAATTTTGTTTTGCTTTTTCTTATATTAGTAGTTAGTGATACCACTTTCAACTCTGTGTTACTGTAAATTGGAGTCTGGGTGTTTCACATACGGGATTTTTATGTCCCTAACTGACTTCTAAACAACAGGAGCAAAAATATTTCCCACAGAAAGCTCCTCCGTGTTTGACACTGGCGACTCTCCCCTAAGGCTATCCAAAGTCCATTTTTTGTGGTTTGCCTCAGAACGCCTCTTCTCCAGGAATCCTTTACCAATGTCCTACCTCCTACTGCAATCTCTTACATTTTCATTTTTTTTAATGAAAAAAAATACAGGTAAGTATGAAGTACCAAGTTTTCTCACCTCCCAGAGTTAAGAGTTGTTAGCATGCTGTCATATCTGCTTTTAGCCTTTATGTGTATTTCTATGTATGTCATAAAATATTCCCCCATACATTTGAAGTACCATTGATCCTCAAAGTCATCACATTCCCACCTCTGCCTCAGTCCCTGCAAGGTCAACCACAAATTTGCTGTAAACTCTTTGAGTTCATTTTTCACTTTCTACTATTTCTTCATTCTGTACCATGAATGTTCTTTCTTCTCTCTCTCTCTCTTTCTTTCCTCCCTCCCTTGCTTCCTTCCTTCCTTCCTCTCTTTTCCTCCCTCTCCCTCTCCTCCTTTTTTTGTATGAAGTTCTTGGTGGTGGTGCCAGGATGATCAGTTTCCCTTGCTGAAATGGGGATGATCCAGGTGGAAGCTGTATCTGCCAGAGGCCAGCCCTTGGTGCCACTGGTCTGTGGATCCCCTCTAGCCAACAGATTTGGTGAGCAGTATGTCTTGCCTCTCTCCTGAGTATGACTTGTCTTCTTCCTCCTTCAGTCCTGCATCTTGGTCCTTGGTAGGTGACAGATTCGTAGAAAAGCTCAAATAAACGCATGATGTTGCACCCAACGACATCTGGGCCTGGCTTTGGGGGCTCAATGACTGCATCTCCCAGCTAGGCTTTTGACTCTCTAATCCAGTCTTCCTCTTGTTTGGCTTCTAGGAGTTCAAAAGCAAATATACAGCTGAATAAACAGGAAAGATCCTCATGACATGGTTTTTGTGTACTAAGCATATCATGTCTTTATTTTCTAACCTTCATTCACCATTTGTCTCAATGTTCTTCCTTTAATGCATTTTTTAAATTCCTGTATAATTTATGAATTTTTCTGAGATGCCCTACATTTATTTAAGAAAAAATCTAACGAACAATCTCCTGTGGTCAGTGGTAGTTTTCATTGTTCCTGATCCAGGAAAAGTCAGTGAACTGACCAATAACAGAAAAGAACATTTATTATTAGGAAGATTAACTATTTTTCGTACTGAAGTATCCATGAGTTGTGATAGATATTTTCATTTATTATTTTCCTATGAATATTTCATGAATCTTTTTTATCTAACAGTGAAATAGACTTTGAATGCATTTGATGAAATTCTAGTGAAATATGATTGGGAGCCACGGCTTGCAGGTATATTTTGCTTTTAAAAACAACAACGACAACAAAAAATAACCCCAGATCTATATTCTGTCTATTTAAATATTTTCCTTTTTATTTTATTTGAAGAAAGAAATAATCAAGATTTTAATCTTCAGAAATTTAGGGGACTTGGGACTATCCTTAAGTAGGTGGCATATGTGACCAACCTGTGTGCTTGAGTCAGGAACGCTGACCTGGGCCTGGGCCTCCCATGGTCCCCTACCTGCCTCTTATGTTCTTTAAAGCACCAATGTCAGAATTATGTTCCTTTTGGCCTTTTCATTTGTTTGCTTGTTTTCTAAACCTTTTTGAAATGCGAATTTCCCTTAGAAAAGTAAACCATCTTGATGAGGATTTGGGTTTGTTTACAAGAACTTCCTCTGTTTGACATCTGGCTGGGAACAAGCCTTTGAAACAATAATACAAAAACTTAGAAGGAGGAAGCTAGAGGTGTGATAGCAGGAGAGGAAACTTACTTGTAATTCTCTCTAGGATGAATCCCTAGCACAACTTAGTCATTTTTATTTCTACCAGGATTTTAAGAACTTTTTCTCCTTTTTTTCTTCTTTCAAAAATATGAAGTTCAACAGGTTTTGGTCTATAACAAGGAATTATTATAAGAATTGACCAAAAAGAGGAAAGTTATTGATGCCACATAGGAAATTTCCCCTAAAGGAAATTTTCAGTAATTTTTTCTTCTATGAGTCTCAGTATTAGAATTTTTTCCCTTCAGAAATTCTTTAATTGTCCCATAGAAAATCAAATTCTACATCTCTGAAGTTTCCCAAAATGAGATTATGCATCAGTAGAGGTGGCACCAGTTTAAGCAAATTCGTCTGTGGAGTTGTCAGCACTGCGGGTAGGTTTAGGGCAACACTTCTGCCAAATTTCGTAAGATAGCAACTAAGTACAGCACGACCTTGATAGATCATTTTCTTATTTTGGCTAAACCACATTTTGCTTTGAGAAAGGTCAAACTCAGTGCAAGGGCATAGCCTTTACTCGTCTTTCAGGAACTCTTCACTCGAAGTAAGACACAGTAATGACAAATGGAGAATTTGACTTATCTAGACAATTTACAATATCATCTCAGCGTACTTGATTCTCTGGGCCAATCTTTTATGGATTTATCCTTTTTTTTCATGATGAATGATACCATCTTATTACTTTGAAAAGTTATTGACTAGTCTGAGATTTTAAATTAATAAAAACTTTTTTCCTTTGTATAACTGCAGACTCGTGCTTCCTTTCTACACTTCTGAAAGAAACCTATGTTTTCCGGGTTCCACCTGCTTCCTGTCCTCTCCCCTGCCTCACCTTTTCTATCAAACAGTGTCTTTCCTGCAAGTGTTGAATTTCCTGTATAAGCCTCAGGGTTATTGACGAACAAATTGGGCCAGATTTGCCAAGCAAAAGCCTTAAAACCAATTTTTTTTAATAGTACAGGAGGGCCCTCACTTTTGAAGATCCAAGTAGACGGTGGGTCAGTGAAGATGTAGGATGACAGGGGCCTGGCCAGACTGAACTGCACTCAGTTTAGTCTTCAGGGAACTGGTGGCAATGTCTGGGCTTCCTGGGACACATTTATTCCAGGAATATGGTGAGCTCATTCTTAAAACGCAGCCTGATGTTATATCCAAACTCAGCACTAAATCAAGCTTGAAAAGAAACTCCATTATAACACAGTGAAATTTATGGCGACCTCTTTCCCAAACTTGAGCAAGTAATTAAAATCTCCAATGTTGTGAAATAAAGCAGCAGCAGTGTGGGACTCAGGGGAGTGGGGGAATGCCGCACTGGGAGGCAGGAGACTTGAACCATTCTCCAGACATGAAGAATAGTTTACTGTGACCCCAGGCCTGTCACCCTAACTCCGCTTTAGCTGTCTCCTTTTGGAAGACAGATGCAAAGGACTGGGCCAGATGACTTTATTAAGACCCTTAATTAAAAAGTAATGATGCTCATTATAACAAAACAAAATAAAGCAGGACATTGAAAAATGCAGAAAAGTATAAAAAAGAATACAGAGGGAACCCGTATAACCCATAACCCCACCTGCCCTGAGAGATTAATTAATGTTAACATAATGAACTATTTCCTTTTGTTCCTTTTTCTGCTTAACTGAAATCAGTGATATATACAATTTTGTGTATATATATTACTTTTTGAAAAGTATTTGGTCCAAATGTGTTGTCACCCACAAAAGAAGACTGACAAGTGTGAAAGTAGACCATGCGTGGGGTTGGAAGACCTAATAGCATAGAGATGTTAGCCCAGTAGGGACTGGTGGTCTCCATGAACATTATAAATAGACATACATTTGGACTCAATGTTCTACTTTCAATAATGATTTCTAGAGATAGTATCTAGGAGATATTATTTATTGCAGTATTTTTTGTGATAGCAAAAGATTGGAAGCAACACAAATGTCAATTAATATAATGTATGGTACAGCTACACTTTAGAATACTATATATCTATTAAAAATGAGTAAGTGCTTTCTGTATTGATTTAGAAATATCTTCAAGATATACTAAATGAAACAATTAAGTTGCTGGGAAAAAGTGGATAGTATTTTATTTATGTAAAAAAGGAAGAAGATAAAAATTGTTCTCTTTCACCAGGAACAATCCTCTGGAAGACTCACCAAGAAACCACTAATGTTAATGACCTATGTTGGGATTTGGGATGGGAACAAGGTAGATCTGGGACCAGGTGGGAGTGAGACTTTTTACTGCATATGTTTTTTATACTTGTTTGATGTTTGGACACTGTGAATGTATTATCCACTAGCATTAAATTAAAATAGAAATAAAAAGGTACTGTCCTTTGCCTCCTAAGATGATATTATTGATTCACCAGGAGTAAGACTTTCATTTTTAGTTTATTTTAACAGTAACACACTTGCACTGCATCATGATACTACATTTCTTCAATTCTAAGATACATATTTTCCCATGCATTAGTTTCTGAAATTAGTATTTTCCCCCCACCTAAAATATTTATATATATATATATATATATATATATATATATATATATATATATATAATACTTTATTTGGCTATTATTGGATGTTTAGGTTGTTGTCAGTTGTTTCCCCCTTTCCCCCCATGAATAACTGTCTCACACTGTTTTGAATCACTAAAAATTGGTCCTTTCTTTCCCAGTTAGAAACAGTGCTGCAATGTTCCAGTATAGTGTGGCAGTTGAAATATGGGTTCTAAAATCACACTGCCTGGGTTTGGATTCTGATCCGAGTACCTGCAGGCTGGGTACATTGGGCAATAACTTAGCCCAAGTCTCTTTATTTGGAAGGTGGAGACTACAACACTACCTACTTCATGTGGGTTAGTGCCGTTGCTGGTGTGTGGCATC
>VMDR010002202.1:0-97988 GCA_007922815.1 Macrotus californicus
TTAAATTGAAAAGTCGTCGAGACACCTTTGTTGAATTAAGGCTTTCTTTTTACTTGTAGTTAAAGTGTTCAGAGACAGAAAAATAAAATGAAGTCATTGGGGATAAAAATACATTTTTAAACATATTTTAAATAATGAGTTCTAGAAATAATTAGGATCCTGTAGAAAAAAGGAGATTGTTATAATTGCAGTCAGAGCTCTACTGGTATTCTGACTCTCGTCTGACAAAACAATATAATAAAAAAAAACTGTAATGTACACATATTTGATATCATTTTACTAGCTCTCACTAGTAACACAACGTTTTTTTCCTCAATTGAAGAAGGACAGTGTCCTCTGAAAAAGAAGGGTCAGTACCCCCTCACATAATCAGCCTCACGTATTTCCTCTCTGTGGCTGTGCTTAGGACCAAGGACCCACAGTATACATCTGTATAGCAAGGTAGTTCTTTCAGTCATTAGGTTCTGGCTAATATTCACCACCATTGATACTCCCAATCAAAAGAATGTGCTTTCCGGTATGAAAATTTAACAAAATGAGCCAGCAAGTGAATCTGTGGATGAAAAGATCCACGTCATTGCCAACAATTGTTTTGTGGGACTAATCTGAACACGTCATATGCAATGTGAGAGACAGATCTATATACCCAGTTCGAATGCAGGTGCTGTAGTGGTTTCCTCTTTCAACTTACAGGCTTCCAGGCATCCTTTTTCTTACCCAGAATGAGAATTGACTTTTAAAATGATGCTTTATAGTTTCCCCATATCCTCTAACAGAAATGTGTGCAGGTAGAACATGTGCTTGGGAGGTGCGGCTCGGTGTGCAGGCTCTGATATCCAGGTAAACACATCACCATTGAGTTCTAAGTATGTTCACCAGCACTCACGAGGTTGGGAGTGATCACCACCATCCCAACCTCTCAGGGGCTCACAAAACAAAGGGTTGTTTCTCCTTCATGCTACATGCCTTTGCTGGTCAGCTGTGGCTCTGCCCCCTTGTGTCCAGTCCAGTGTCACAGGGAAAGGAGAATGCCAGATTAAGTGATGGCTCTTGGAAGTCCTGCTCAGATATGGTGCAAGTTATCCACTCAGATTCCATCAACCAAAGACATGTCACACCAATACCAACAGTCAATGAAATGGAGATGTACATTCCTCCCACAGTGAGGTACTGCAAGTCACATAGCAACAGGTGGAATCTTCTTACAGAGAGGGAAGGGAATCATTGGGGACAATTATATAATCCATTACACTCACAGTGTGACCTTGATCAACCTCAAGCTCTTGGTTTGCCTATCTATACAATAAAAGATAATAGTAATAACATCTGCCCCAGAGATGTTATGAGAATGAATGTGATAATGTAAGAGTCCTAGCACAATGTCCAGCACAAAGCAGGCACTTTATAAATAGTAGATGCTGTTATTCATTTGTTACAATGTATCATTTAAGTTTCGTCCTCAATAAGGCCATGTGGACTGTATTAATTCGGTGGCTGCTGCAACTGAAAAATCCCTAAATCTTATCAGTTTAGCAAATAGAAGATTATTTCTCATTCCTGTACATCTAATTGGCTGATGCCATACAAGGACTCAGGCTTATCATCTTAAACAGTTGGTTTCCATCATCTCCTGAGTATTGATACCCAGATGGCAGATATGAAGAGAGAGGGAGGAATGATTATGCAGGAGATTTGTGATGATTCAGGCCTGAAAGTAATTCTGTTGCTTCTGCCCATATTCTGTGGTCACACCTGACTACAACCTAATTGCCAGGGTAGCTAGAAACTGTAGTTCAGCTCTGTGTCCAGGAGGAAGGGAAACTGGTGGGGTGAATACACTTGAGTCTTTGGCACATATACCCAATGTTAAACATACCCATTTGACTTCTTTAATATAAATGTCTGGCATCAGAGAACCACAGCTAATGTGGATCAGTAACAGAGTGAGGCAGGACAGATGATTTTTCCCAGTGTTGAAAAGATGACAGAGAAAAACTGTAACACCCCAGCACTCTTTTGACATTGTTCCTGTAAATGCTGACTCTGACTAATACGTAGCTTGTAGATAAACAGCATGTTTGTATGAGAACTCTAGGAACTAACTTCAGAAGATATAGACTCCGACCTTTAGTCATCCCACCCAGCTCTGGGAGATTTGCTGACCTTCAACCATAGAACCAGGAGGACGTAAAACCAAAATGCTGAACAGACCACCTTTTGACCAGTTTCAAGATCCTTATAGGAATGGGCTGTGCTGGTCTGCACATAGAGAACTTTTCAACCTCCTCCCTGAGTCCTAGAATCCTTCTTCAATGATTTTTAAAAATAAATTAGTGGTATATTTTTAAAAATGAGTTGGGATCTTTTGACTTCTGTAGTGGGTGTATTTGATTCTAACAAAAGAGATGCAAATTCATATTGTTTGACTTCTGGTAGCTGAACGATTAGACACAAAGAAGAGCTGACTTCACAACCCATGCTCAGGAGCAAGTTTCTACTCTTGACAGTTACACCCACATTGTGTCTAAGAAAGCTGAAGAATTAGATGCTGTCTTCCAGGATCTAGTACTTGCTGTTGACTAGCAATTTGCATTTTGTTTCGCATCACATAAACATCTATAGGTTAGACACATGCTCTCAGTTTAGGCTGAATTAATCCAACAATAACCTTTGACTCCTGATAACAGACTATGCAATTTGCAAAGAGTCTTTGAGAACTCCTGCCTGTCTCAAGAAGAGCAGGTACCCTTGGAAACTGAAATCTATACCTTTTCATTAGAAAGGGCCAGCTTTAATGATAAACTTACAATCTAGAAAAGAGAAATGTCAGGGAGAAACATGAGAAAGCTATTATGGAAAGAGCCAGAACAAATATGACTGTGACTCCTAATTCCTCCAGCTCTCTATGTATTTCCCACTCCTCAAACTTGGGTGACAAAACCGTGGTCCCTTGATACAGGGCCCAAGGTTACCAACCTGAAGCAGTGAACATCTACCACTAATATGTGCTAATCCTTCCATACTGTATTAGAGAATTTTTGGAACACTCTAAATGCTTTGCCATTCCAAAGTAAATAATGTTCTCTAGTGGAACTTCTGTTTAATGAAGAGGGTCTCACCAGTGAATTCCCTCAATATACATTCACCCTCTTGTACATTCCCTGGCCCTTCTGGAATGGTCAAGCATGAGAAGGGAGAGGAAACAAGGAAGGAAGCAAATAAAGAACCTATTATAGATATGCAGTTATAAAAGGGATTCCTTCACAAAGAGGCTGAGTTAGGTGGCCTCCTTTCTTTTCAGCAGCTGAGGACTGTTAAGCCCCAAGCCAGTGCCTCTTGTGTCATTTTTCTGGCCACAGGTGGGTCTCTGTTGGGCAGAAGGAAATATCAGAGCTGACAGAAGTTAACTTAGGTCAGTGGTTCTCCAAGTGTGTCCCCAAACTGGCAGCATCAACATCACCAGAGAAACTGATTTTTCAAATACAAATTCTCAAGCCCACTTCATACCCACTGAATCAGAAACTCCAGGGCTGGCCCAGACCCTCTGCACATCACCTCTAGGGGGTCTGGTGCACACTAACATTCGAGAACCACTGGCTCAGGTTTGCCTCAAATCTGCTTTGGGTGAGGGAGAGGATGAGGCAGCTGCTCCTCTTACAGGCTTCTTCTCACAATGAATCCCTTCAGTGTGCTCTCTTGAGAGCCATGCAGAGCCATACCTGGAGCTAGACCACCTATTCTTATCTTCCCATGCAAAACCTGATCTAACCCGGACTCAATGCCTGTGGGAGAAGACAAAAACAAAAAGGCTTTTGTCCTAACAGATAAAATACACACAATCACACTAAGTAGCAAAGATCATGGACACAAAGCAAGGGCTTCCCTCTTACCCTCATTGTATAAAGAAACTGCTTGGTCTTTTAGAATTCTGGTTAATCCACCCAGAAGAGTTAAATTCTTATTTTAATTTAATAGTCTCATCTATTATCCTTTAAATAAAAGATACTGTCAGTGAAATAAGAGTGGTGTACTCTCGAGAAAAGCCACATTACAAAAATTAAATAGAGGGCTTATCGTGGCAAACCCTCATGCAGTCCAGTGAAGAATAATTAGAGTTATATAATTATTCACTGTTACTTAAAACATCCCTTGACCATCTGCATCGCTCCAGAATGTGACTTTTAAAATCTACACCCTGCAGTGTCATGGCTCCTTGGAACAATCAGTCAACAAATCCCTAAGGGGGTCTACTACATGAAGAAGACAGAGCAAATGTCCTGATTCCAGCCCTCATAGGTGTTAGGCTTTAAGGAAGTAAGAGTATCAATAAAATAAGAATGTACAACATGAAGAAGCATGGCATTAAACAATAGAGTGCTAGACTTTGAGTGAGGCAGAGGAACGTTAATAAGGGCTGGTGTCAGTGGGAAGCATCTGAGGGTATAGTGGAAGGTTAAGGAGTCTTAGAGGAAGAGTAGGGTTCTGGTGAAGAAAGGGTGAAGAGGGGGCACTTTCCAAATGAACGATTCATCTGCATCCAGGGATCATTGCAATGCAGGTAGATCAGCAGAGAGATGGAGAACACCGAGAGCCATGCACTGGCATGAAACCCAAGGCCATAGATCATCAGAAAGTAACTCCTTTGATTGGGAGGAACAGAGATGTTAATTTGGCAGCCAGGGCAAGGCAGGCTTGAGTGGAAACACTGGGACCATGAGACAGCTGGGTGCTGACAGCAGGGAAGAAGACCAAAGGATGCTCAGAGCAGTGAACGGGCAATGGAAAAACCGTCCCACTTTAGTGCCCCATTGATGCCAAAATCGCTCATGGGCTGATGATGGATTCAGCCCAAAGAAAGCTCTGACATCGCACCCCGTGAGCAAGAGGGATTGCACATGGCCGTAGTCCAGGTGTGGAGCTGAGGTCGTTCCAGTGAATAAATAGCACGGGAGGAAGAGGGCCGCGGGAGTGCTACAGCAGAGAGCTGGGGCTGAGCTCAGAGCAGCCGCCTGTCATGTTCACGTGCAAGCAATTGGCTGCAGTCTTCAAGAGCATGTCTTAGGGGATTTGTTCTTCCTGAGGCCCTGTAGGGACAGGTATGCCCAGGCTTACAAACAGGATATCTGTTAATTCTGAAGATGATGAGACCATTTCATTCTGTGATACAGGGTAGAGAGGAGATAGGACTGCTTTCTTGTTCGCAAAAATGATGTTGCTTAATATTCATCACACAGTCACTCATAGCTATGGATGTTAAGCAAGAGCACTTCCTCTGCCCCTGAAGCAGCACTTGCTTAAGGTTGACGGAAGTCCCTGGGATTTCTCCTGGCTCCGAACAGCAGGATCAAAGGCCACAAGGAACCTGGAGTCCTAGTCTCAGAATTCCCAGTGGGTTGCCACCAATGAAAAAATACACAATTACACGGACCCACTTTGGTCCGCAAATAACCTCGGTGGCCACTCAGCACAATGTGAGGTGGGGCCAGATCTAGAACTACCAAGTAAGCGAAGATCACTTTTACAAGACCTCAAAATCACAAAAATAATGAGCTAAAATACCTTGCTCTCAGTTTTGTTTTTCAGGGAAATCGTTTGTTTGGCATGCGTCAGTGAGAAGAGAGCCTTAATTCTCTATTCCTGTTGTGTGCGTAGGTGGGGCTTCTTTCAAATTAGCATTGCTGAGTCTTTTGTGAGACGCCAGAGAGAACAAAGAGGTCAGGCAGGGCACTGGGTAATAATGGCTGTTATTACCTAGGGTTCCCAGATCAGGAAGTAAATCTTGCCTAAAAATTCCTGATTGTAAATAAGCACCAAAACAACACCATCTTCCACCACAGACCACCCATGAAGTGTGTCCAACCTGGACTGTAGAGCAACTGATGAAGAAGACGACACTGTGATATAGGAACACACAAAATTAGAGACACGATAATTTCATTAAAACCCACCAAACATTTTCAAATGCACCTCCAATTTTTGTCACTGAGTTAACAAGATTTTCTTAAAAATAAGCAGGTGTTAAACTATACTAGACCTTTTTTAGTTATCTCCAACCAGTCCAAAGTAAATTGTTCTTTTATTGCAACAGTGGTATCAGGAGGCTATTAGCACTGAGGAGGAACCCTGGGTGGCCTTGTGAGGCATGGTAATCCTCATTCGACTGCTCAAGATCTTTCAGCGTGCAAGTATTTTTCTGGTTCATTCCTTTCCTCACGTAAGGAACCTGGACTCGAGTTACTTCTTTCCTTGCTAACTTCCCAGATGACCCTACAATAAAGCAACACCTGATCCAAGGACAGCCCTAACAGAGCACGAAGTGATGAGCCCTGTATACCCATCCTGACTTCTTCCCATGCCCAGTTCCAGACATAGAGAAGCTGGCTGAGTCATTGGTGCCTCATATTCTATCCACAAAACAGATTGAATCACTCCGTGCCCTGACAGCACCCCCAAGATTTTATAAGTGACCCATACCATGAGGAAAAACAGGAGACATCCCATGGAGTTGAGGGAGGAAAGGAAAACCTTGAGGAGGCCTTGGAGCCTCGGCACAGGAGAAGGATCTCAGACAGTGTGAGGGGATAGGACAGAAGTTTCCAATGAGCAGAGGGGAAATATACCGGGGGTGTATGCTAGAGGGCCTTGCCAAAGCCAGAGCTGTGGACTCCCTGAGTTTCCTGGAAAGGAAGGGAGGGTACTTCTTTGCTTCACCTCAGAGAAGTCGGGGGATGAACTAGCTGATCCCTCAGGTTAAATGCCCAGGTCACTAAATATGAGATGCCAATTGGAATATGTATATTTGAAAATGTCGCCAAAATTCAAGGTCGTGTTCTCACAGTCAGGCTCTCTCCCTCTCACGGAGGCCACCGTCCCATGGACCTCGTGGTGCCAGGGGCCAAAGCGTGCCTGCATGCTTCATCTCTGGGCCCGGCTCAAGCCCTCACCAGCACAGGTACACTTAGAACTCCCTGCGCCCCTTTCTGGTTTCCATGGAAGATCCTTCAACGCAGGGCATTTGAGTCATATCTCTATAATGTCTCATGTGTTCTGATTCCCATAAACCTATGGGAAATTACCCAAATTATGTAAAAATAGCTTTGTCTGGGAAATGAACACAGACTATGCATCCCATGCCGCCAAGTAATAGCCATCTCAGAAAGTTCGGGGAGGACTCACTGAACTGGAAATAAAACACAACCTTCTGTACATGGAGGTCGGAGGGGAGACATAAGGGAAAAAGAACTCGTTCTTCTTTTCTGAGAAGGTTGTGCGCGTGAGAACGTCTGTTTCAGATGTCACTCAGCCACAGTTCTTGATCGAAGTGGGAGGGGAGTCAGTGTGTGTTTCCCATGCAACGGGAGTCCACATTCATTTCCCTGAGCCGTGTCAGAACAGCAGCTCAGTCATTTCCAGGTCATTGGTTCCTGGCACATCTGTGTGGGTATTTTCCTCTGGGTTACTTTAAAGATCTCCCTAAACCTAAGCCTTGTGCCCCTAGCTGGAACCACAGTTCCTCTCATGAAACCTGAGATGGGAATTCCCTTTGAGGTACGCAGTCCTGAGGAATGAGCTTTGACAGACACTGAGCTCTATCAGATGAGTCCTTGAACTTCTTTTAACATCAGGTTTTCCAGCTATAGACTAGGGGTGATGCAGGGAAATGAACTCAGTGACTTAGTGCGCTGTCTTCTCTATCCTCCGCTTCTCAGAGGATGTGGGAAATTATAATAAGCGATTTCATGAGTTTACACTGTTTTAAAATGCCCAGTATATATGTTACTTCAGGAAGCAGGTGCTGTGTATAGTTCAACTTGTAGGCCTTTAAAAGAGAAATAAGTTTACAAGTAGAACAATTTGACCCAGACACACAGAGGACACCCACATCTTCAAAGACTAAACTGTGTCTGGCGTGGTACACTCACCAACACACGCCAGTGAGCTCATGGTATAGAAAGATCCTTAACAACTGAATTTGAAATCCTAGGTTGTAATTTTGTTTACTCCCAAGTTGAAGAGATGATCCAAATAATTCCATTAAAGCAGACCATCCAGACACAGGAAAACCTTGGTGCCGTTCAGCTCAGGTCCGCAGGCCTGAGAGCCAGGGGGCCTGCTGATGCAAACCTCAGTCTGAGGCAGGAGAAAACAGAATGAGGTGCCTCAGCTCAAGCAGTGAGGCAGGAAAAGGAAAGGTAAATACCTCCTTCCTCCACTTTCGGTTCTCCTCACGCACTCAATGGATGGGATGAAGCTCGCCCACCTTGGGAAGTGAGAATCCACTTTACTGGGTTCACTGATTTCAATGCTGATTTCATCCTAAACATTCTCACAGCCACACCTAGAAATATTTAATCAGGGCTTTCCGGGGAGGGCGGGGAGTCAACCTGACATGAAATAAACCACAACACTGGTGTAACCCTAGCATCACAAACATTGCCCAGCACACAATAGGCACTCAATATTGTTCAGTAAATATAGACCAGTATGGTGGTGGCTGCATTGTAAGCAGTTCTCAGACATGTTTCCTGTGCATTTAGGGTATTTTGGACACTTGGTTGTTTTCCTTTTCTTGTTGTTGTCAACACTGCTATTATCAACATCCTACACATGTCATACACACTGTATTGGAATGTCGCTTTACCACGAAGTGTTACAAATGCAGTGGCTGAGTAAAAGCTTTTGTTACATTTCACCAAATTGCCCTCCAGAAAGGCCACCCCTATTTACCTTCCACTGGAGCCCAATAAAAAGACACTCTCTGATCCACTGGTCCACTGACCACACAAGCAATGTGTCTAGATGCAAAGATGTGCAAAGAAACCGAACCAGGTCCTTCTCAGCAATGAGAACCTGTGTCCGCTGGAGCCACTCAGCCACCCAGGCCAGGCCACTGATAAAGAGGAAATGAATATCAGACACTGGGCGAAAACTTTCCCATGGAGGAACTCACATGACATGAGTTTTCAGAAATGAAGTGGCCGTCATTAAGCCGATGGATTCTCACAAGAACCCCATAAGGAAGGGCTCAGGCTACTGTCCCATTCAGTAGATTGTGAACCAAAAGCCATGTCCACACCGGTAGGTCATGCAAGATAACCAGGACTTGTAATTAGCCGCAAGTCTGGACGTCGGGCCTGGAACTCTTCCCACCTCGGTTCTTTCAACAATCCCCCAGACTTTAGTAAGATACATTCTTCGGGCTGTGAGGTTTAAAGAGAGTCAGAAAAACTATGGTAGTATACTAGTTTCTTGAAATACTGTTATGACTTTTAGACGAGGGCTAGGGAGTTGGGGAAAGAGAATGAGAGGGAGGGAGGGTGGGGCGGGGGAGGGGGGAGAGAGAGAGAACAATCCAGCTCCTACTAAGGGCAGCTTCCTTAGCAATAGCTTTGTAGTCTGCTTGGCCATAGTTCAGGGCCAAAACAGTTTTCCCTCTGAGTTCACAATCTATTATTAGTTTCACATGTGCAAGAATATCATTAAAGAGATGGCATTATTTCTACTGAGATTATTCACAAAAGACAAAAACCTTTTCCTCCTGCCATGCTTCCTCCACCTCAACCCCCAGGTGCATCTCAGCATAACCTGTCCCAGTAGGCGGGGCCCTCTCCCCTTTATTAGCTGATTTCCCCTCAAACATAAGAAAAGTATACCCATTGGAGGGTTGAAGGGTTTTCCTTCTCAACAGAGGGAAAAAAATCTTTATTTTCTTTTATTATGTGATATTTTTACCTGTCTTATTTTAAAACACTGAAAAATATTTTCTTGTCAAAACAGTTTGTCTACATCCAAACATCAATAGTAAAAAGATAGCAATCATCATTAACATCCACAAATTTTGCATAAACAATGGGAGAAGAAATCTCTGTCCCTGACCATGACTTTCACTCTTAAAAAGCCTAAATATTGGAATGATTCGGTTCTTCCAGCTCCTCTGACATCCAGTGCTCTGGCGTGGCCCACGTGTGACAGATGGAAAGACGGAGGCTCAGAAAGAAAGAGCTCCATCCCCAGCAATGCATGAAGCTAGTGGATTCCGATCTGTAGCTCTACCCACCAACTACAGCCCTTCTAGAGAGAAAAAAACAGTAGCACATTATTGGCTTTTTGCTTAATTTAAAAGAAATGAAATCCACTGGGAACAACTCCTGAGAGGCACTTTGCAGTGGCCCATCTGGAGTGGAATTTTCCATAAGCAGGAAGGAATCGGGAGCCAATCTGATGACCACTCGAATGAAAAACAGCACCTTCCATGGGCGCCAGGCCGAATCAGCGCCAAAGGCACTCAGACAGCCTGGCCATACGGCTTTAACGGGTCTGTGGTAACCACACACACACTCTGCTGCTGCTTCCTCAGAGCCTCCCAGGCGGTTTGAAGGGCAGCCAGTGTGGACACCCCACAACAGCAAGTGCTCCAGCCCAGTGTTCAAGCTTCGCTGCAATGACAGTGAGAGAAACTTTCCCCATACGTTCTCAGGGGCTCCCGCTCAGGAAGCGCTTCCCCATCTAATCCCATTGATCTTCCCTCCCTCTGCACACAGGGATCAGCTCCTGCTGGGTCCCAGGCTCTGTGGTAGTTCAGGAACCAGTGAGGAGGACTTGTCTCACTGGCAGGCAGAGCAGACTACTGTGGCTGTCGTGCTGAACCTGTCCCTGAGACGGCGGTCCCCAGTGGGTAGGGTGCAGTTGTGACATCTGCCCACACCCATAGTGGAGCCAAGGGTCACAAGCAGAGGTGCACCCCAGTGCACACAGGCATCTGAGGTAGCCCTGGGGAAGGACAGAGGCTTGGTGAATGAGGGACAGAGGGCAGTGTGACGATGAGGTGTGGCCCAGGGAGCAGGTGTGAGGAGGGGGCCCAGGGACCAAACTCGGGATTGGCCTTGGGACCGGGGCTCTGGGACCAGCACATGAGATTTCATGTCAGTGGGGAGCCAGTGCAATTGTAGACAAAGTGGAATGGACAACTTTGCTTCTAGAAAAATGATCATCGTGTTGATCCGATGGCAATGTCAGTCACCAGCACTTACTTTGTTGGAAGGACAGGCAGTTGGGAGGAGAAGCAGAGCTCATTTTTAAAACCAGGGTTTTCTGGTGCCCCCGACCGGCCGGGCCTACCCCTGCTAAAGCCACACCCAGGAGGCCATTTCTATGTGATCTGCAGCTGAGGGCTTCTTACTAAGCATAAGTACATAAGTGAAATGTGCACCCTGGCAGGCAGGGGTCAGGAGCACCCTCCATGTGGTGGGACGGGTCATTCCTCCCACCCTGGGCAGCACTGGCCAGAGCTTCTCCCTCCCCACCCCCACTCCCTCGCCTGGTGGGCTTCACTCTCATTCTGTCACTGTGCTACAGGTCTGTCCACCCTCCTTGCTGGGCAGCACCTTGGACAGGGCTGAGCACAGAGACAGGCTGAGGGGTCCATGCGTCAACCAGGGCCCTGCAAGGTGACGGTAGAGTGGGCCTCCTGTTAGAGCCATCTTCCAAAGATTTGGGAAGCCAGGGCAGCCTTCTAGGTGGAGACAACCTGTCAGTCCCAGGGCTGAGATGTTCTGCTTAAATCCCTCAGCAAGAGGAAGCCCAGCACAGGTCCCTAACTGGCCCCTTCCCAGCTCTGACCCGCCCAGCCTGCTGGCCTCCTTGGGAGCAAGCTGGGCAGCGGTGCCCATATTCCGAGGTGAATTCCTACCAGTCCCAGCAGCAGACACTAGTTTCTGCTTTTGCTTTTTGAAGTTCAAGTGATTTTTCCTGGGCAAACCCCATGATCCAGGCTTCTCTAGCCTCTCTTTCTGCAGGGACATGTCTGCCAGCCTGGTGGTCCCGCAGCCTCCAGGCCAGGTTCATCCTCTCTGAAGGTGGTCAGCTTGTCTGTTCCCCTGACAGATGCTAGCTTCTGCCAGAGAGACGTCCTGCATGGTCATTGGATGAGTCTGTCCACCTCCAAGCCCACACACCACACTCAAGTCTCAGGAATGCAGAGGTCCCCATCCCAACCATGCTATGGTCTCCAGGTTCACCTTGAGGCCCAGAAAGGTCACCTTTGCACCTGTGGCCCACAAGAAAACAGGTGTTCCACACCCAAACACCCCAGGCACCACTCAGCTGAGACACAACTGAACCCTCTGCCAGGCCAGTGAGAAGCCCCCAAGCCCCACCCCAGCCTGGTTGTTATGAATGAAAACAATGCATGAGCTCATTGGGCATCGCAAAGGGCTTCTGAACCATTGGCAGTGACTGTGGGCCAAGAGGCACTTAGCAGACTTTTGTGAGAAGCAGTCCTGTTTCTCGTGTGATTTCCTCCTGGAAATACCTTAGAAATGGCAAAATTCCATACTGAGGCTTCACCTGGCCTTCTCATCTTTCAGCACAGAGGCCTGGACCAGATGCCTCTGTCAGGCTAGGGGTGGGGGTGGCCTCTGATGCCCTTTGTCTCCTCCTGTGTCCCTGATACCCTCCTTTTGGACCCTCCACCACCACCAGCAGCCCTTACAGAAGCAATCAGAGGGTTGACATGTTCCCCACTCCATCCTGGGTGATTCTAGGCCCCTCCCACTTTGGAAAAGCTGAAGTTGGAGGGTCTTGACCATTAGACTCTGAGGACAAGGCTGTGTCACCTCCTAAACACTTAAGAAAAATCTTTTTTTGTGCTCAACTCTGACCATCTGGACTATTATTGGAGTTTTAGAGAAAGCTCATCTGGCATAACATGGAAGTTGTGTGTATTTCTCTCTCTTGCTTAGCATACGTAATTTTAGTTAGAAAATGGTAAGTATGACGCTGTGAGTCCAATTTTAAAGTAAAGTGATAATCTCTAGGCTCCCTTGAAGTACGTGAAATTGGAATGCTCACTCCTGTGTTAACAAAAGAAATTTGGAGAAAGTGTGGATATGTTGGTGCTTTTCTTTCCCTAACCACCCAAGAGTGGTCCCAAAAGTTGGAAGCCACATTTTCCGGGCAAGTACGTGACTGCTGCGTGTGGAAGTTGTGGGGTCCAGGGGCTGACTTGGTGCTGTAAGTCAATGTTTCTCAAGATCTGTGCACAGGAGCCGTCGGGGGCTCTTATTAAAATGCACATTCTGATTCAGCGGGTCTGGGGTGGAGCCTGGATTCTGCATTCCCTTTGTTGATGCTGGTGGTACCAGGCTATGCGTAGTGTCCCTGTTCGCTAAGTGCCTTGTTCCTTTGATGGGCGTAAAGAGACACCAAGGGAGGAGAGAGAAACAAGCTTCTAGAAGTGAACATTCCAGACCACCCCCTGGTATTTTTGTTTTGACTGGTTAAGCATGAATGATCAAGTTCCCTGAAGTGGAAGAGTGATGGGAGGTGACAGGGGGTTGATGACATCACAATTTAACAGATCGCATTGGGATTGCAGAGGGCATGATGTTGGGGAGATCCGGAAGGAGAAAGAAAAGATGAGGCCAGCACTAAGCACGGCTTGTTTGTGTCTATTTTTGACATGGCTCTGGGTTATGTATATAGCGGCTCTCTGCCAAAGTGAATTACAGGAACTTGGAAGAGGTTATTTATTGAAGTATTTTAGAATTAAATTCTACCTTGTACAATCTTTTTAAAATAAACACCTTCAAACAGAAGGGCCAAAGAAATTTCAGCTGCTGTCCTGGGGATATAATCCAGAACCCGAGGTAGTGATTGCTGGACAGAAATGTCAAAAAGCAGCAATTCCAAGTAAGGGACAGCAGTGAGCAGAACTCAGCACAGAAAGACCTCCCTCCGCCCTCGGTGACAGACGGCACAATTTGTCACTTATGTGGGGGGTACTGGGGTTGTTCTCATTAAAGACATAAACATTTTCCCGCTAAAAGGAGGACAAAGCTAAAAGGAATACCCAGAAACTTAATAAAAAGCTGCAAAAGGAACAAGACGGGCGACAAACAATGCTAAAATTCTTGGGATTGCTCATTTTCCAGAATAGTGCTTTCTTCTTAAAAGCTCCTTAATGGAAACATGATAACCTCATTGCTTTGCCAGCAGTAGACAAACTGGGGGTTGCCTCAGACATCCTGAGCCTCATGCCCATTCTGCACCCCCTTTCCCAACTTGTCTCCCCATGTTTGCCCAGGCTTTAGTCTCTACCGTTCCCTCCACTCAGTTCTCTCACTTGTACTGAAGTGTAAGTGACCTAGAGGAGGCCTAAATGAGCAACATACCTTCTAAACACAGTTGCCCAAATATACTCCAAATTTCCCAATCCATTCGTATCTACCAGATATTTTTAAAAAGCACATTTCAAAACGGATACACAAAATATAGCAGAATCCTAATGTCTATTAATTCTGGAAGAACGAGTAAGAACAGCCTCTGTTCTCCCCTGAATTTTTTATATATTCTGTAATAACTATTAAGAAATGAAGTGACGGCTTTAGTGTCATCGCCCAGATTGATGACAAAGTTCTTCCTTTGGAGGAGGTGGCGCTGTCTGTGTCTCCCTCTCACCATTTCCTGCACTTAATTGGGATGCTCTGTGTGACCTGCACTGGCTCAACACCCTGGTGCACGTCAGCATATGCTGGGGAGATTTTAAAATACATCCCCGTCTGCTCCTCACCCCCAAACTAATTAAATCAGAATCACAGCAAGGAGCAGCCTCTGCATTGGTATGTTTTAAAGGCTCCCCACATGGTTTCAGTGGGCAGCCAGGGTTGAGAACCATGGGTTTAAAAAATAATCATCAGGATGCTTTAAAAAGAAACCCGCAAATTCTGAAGCATTTAAGCTCCCAGCATGAAAACGTTATATCTTACTGCCAAAAAATTATTTGGAAGTCATGTGATAGGTATCCTCATCCCCATCCTCCTATACCCCTCTCCATCCCACACCTACTACCCTCAACCCACACATCAGCATTTGCACCACCATCATCACCATCATTGTCATTACCATCACGGTCATCACCACCACTATCACCACCATCACTACCTCTACCACCACCACCATCCCCATCACCATCATCACCATCACTACTACCACCATCACCAACACCACTACCACCCCCACTATCATCCCCATCACCACCTCCACCACCACCATCACTATCACTGTTATCACCACCACTGTATCCCCACCACCACCTCCACCACCACATTTGCCAATACCACCATCACCATCACCACCAACAACAATAACAAGAATCAAAAAGGGTAAAATACAGGGCTATGATACTTATCTTGAGCTAACAACTTTTGTATTGGGCTCTTCAAACCTTTAAAATTTGCATGGGAAAGGGTCATCAGGGAGACCGGGAGCTGGGAGGTAAAACAATTGCAACTTGGACACCAAGGGAAATGCTAGGTTTCAATGCATATAAAAAAACCTAGAATTAGCCTCTCTTATCCAAACAGCCTACAAGTCGTCAGTCTATCAGTCTCCCTTTCCAAAAAATTAAAATATCTGTTCCAGCATATTATTTTGAAGATTTAGGGACACACTTCTGAGCAATGCTTAATAATCCTTGGTTTTCCCTCGAGTACGAATCCTTGATCGATGAGGCCAAGGCTTGACCAACGTATGAAAGGCATTTTTGCTACAACTAAAATGATATGCTGGATGGTGTGGGCAGAGAGAGAGAGGGAGAAAGATCCCCTAACTCACTAACTTGCTTTGTAAAACGGTTGTTCACCTTTTAATTCACCCCTCACGTACCGCTGAGAGGTCCAGCCCAGAAATGATTATTCTATGAAAACAAAAAGACAAAAGGCCTCCTAGCCCACGCCTTTTGTTCCTCTTGTTCCCCCTGTAACCCGCCTCTCTGAAGTCATTGAATGTTAGTTACTTACACTCAGGGGATCAGGGGATGCCCTCAGAATTCCTTGTTTCATTTCAGGGAGAAATTTCTAGAATTTAACTTTCAATACACATTATTTGACAGGAAAAATTTTTATAGAGTTGCCCCCACATGCCATCTTGCTATATTCACTTTTGAAAAGGTTTGGGGAAAAACAGTAGGTTGCAGCTTCTCGTGGGTTGGCTTTGTTTGCTGTTTTGCTTGGATGGGGGCAGGTGGGTAGAATCGTCATTGGTTCTCTCCTGCACTGTGCCCACGTGGGGGCTTCCCATGACTGTGGCACATGCAGGGGAAAACCTTCAGGTACACAGAGCTGCCACCTTCTATTTCTTTGTATGTGAGCTACATTTTCATGGCTCAATCAACCCCCAGAAGCTAGAAGTCCAGGGCTGGGTTTCAGATGTGGGAGATCTGAGTCCAGTCGTGAGTGGGCGTGCTGTCCAGGCCCACACTCCTCACCAGACCCTAGGGCGAGGGCAGTGGCAAGGGTCGGGGCTTGGAGCTGTGTTGTCCAGAGCTACAGGCAGGGGGCCTGGATACAGGCAGACTCTGGGTTAAAACTGTCAAATACTCTCTGGAAGAAATGGGCCTTTCCTGGAGAGTTTATGAACAGATTTCTAGGTCTCAAGTTCTTGCCTTAGAAATGTGAATAAATTGTAAAACACTTTAGAGAAACGTGTTAAGTTCCACGATCTGGTTTCCCTAAATCCAGCATCCACACCAGGAGGCAAGCAAAACAAATGGATTTCTGCAGGCTAGCTCACCGGCATGAGTTGAGTTATGTCCCCACAAAAGACACGGAGAAGTCCTAACCCCAGTACCTAGGGACGTGGTCTTCTTTGAAAATAGAGTGTTTGCAGATGTCGTTGAGTCAACGTGAGGTCCTTAGGGTGGGCCCTAACCGACATGACAGGTGTCCTTATTAGAAGAGGGAAGGCACTGTGACATCGGGGAGGGAAGAAGCCCTGTGCAGAAGGAGGTGGAGGCTGGAGGGACCAGTCAAATCCAAGGCACGCCGAGAACTGCCGGCAACGCTGGAAGTGAAGAGAGACGCCAGACCAGATTGTCCCTACAGCCCTCAGCTGGTTCTGCCGACACCTTGATTTAGGGCTTCTGGTCTCCCGAACTGTCAGAGAAAATCCTTCTGTGGTTACAAGCCTCCTAGTTTGTGGAACTTGGTCACAGCAGCCCCCGGGAAACAGACACACTACTCAAGAACCTCCTTCTCAGGGTCAGCTGGCTCTGAGCAGAACCGGATCCACAGCAGGCATTTCCACAGCCTTGCCCGCCGTCCAACCCTGCTCCTGTGCTCACCCACCTTCTCCAGGGACCCCAGCATGGGACTTCTAGCAAGCCTGTCACATGCCGAGCCCTGCTCCTTGTTGTGAAATGGAAGCCTCCGCTGCCTGTGGAAACAATTTGTAAGGAATTGCAGACAGGAATCTCATCATCACAAAACTTACAGCGTTTGGAGGCCACACTTCACTTCCTCAAACCTGAAGCCCACACAAGCCCCTGTGACTGGGAAGTGGCCGAAAAACTCTTGCCAACAACCGGTCAACCCAGTGACTCCAGTTTGCACCTGTACTCAGGCTGCCGCTTTCTCAGCCAGTCCCCCTGCAGATGCACATGAGCTTGGAGAAAGCCAACACACTGATTATCTGCGTTTGCTGCTGCCAGGTCCCCACCCTAGCTCTGTGTCCTGACCTCCTGGTCCCTGTGCCCTCCAATGCCCAATGCTGCTCCTGGTCTGGTGTCAGGCCCTCCAACTGGTTTGCAAGTTCCCTGGGCCAAATACAAGCAAACCAGGTGCAAATATTTGCCCTGCTCCCTCCAAGTTTCCAGCTTCACGGAGAGGCCCACACTCCACCCCCCTCACCAAGTCTTCACCACCCTCCTCCCACTCCCAGAGGAAGGCTCTGCTCTCCTAGTTGGTGAGAGACTCCAACCACGATCTAGCTTCTCTCTCGATCTGAAATTCATAAGCTCGGTGCTCCTCTGAGTCTCCCAGGCTGCGTGCCTGCTATCTGAAGCCAAACTTCGGAGAGCTTAAAGATTCATCTTTCCAGCTCTCTCATTCCAGAGCCCTGGCTCCCAAGCCTGTTTTGCATGTCATAGCCAAGAACGTTGTCATTTGTCTTGCAGTGTTCTTTTGTGTCTCCCTTCCCCGGGCCAAGGAGCTTCAACCTGTGGCTTAAATGGGGGCAAAGCTGAGGGCATAAGGAGTAACTGACAATTTGTGGAAGCATTAGGAGGAGGGAGGAAGGGAGGTAACTGGGGGAGTCACAAAGGTTTGTCAGCATCCCAAAAATGCACCCTGCTGAGAGGCTACCAGCAATACCTCCGCCTGCAAGAGCCAACTCCATCTGTCACAGGCCTGCCTCAGAGAAGACCGGAAACTGCCTATCTCAATTTTCATGGACCCACCCCATCCCATCCCCAAACTTGCTCACAGGTCCCCAGACATGCAGTCAAGGCAGCAAGTGGCAAGATGAACCTTGGCCTGGCTGGCCTGTCACCTGGTCTCGGTGCCACTCTGCTCCAGAACACTGACTGCCCAGCAAGGGCCACCATTAATGGCCAAACAGGCGGACACTGTAACCTTCCTCGAACCTGGCTCCTCTGCTCTATCCCAGCTCACCTGACGCTCCTTCCACTGTTCCAGGAGGAAAGACCAGAGAGGCTGTACCGGAGTCATCCAGGCACGTGTGGCAGTGAGGTTGGAAGTGAAGCTACTGGCAGCCTCAGGACCTTTGCACTTACTGTTCTCTGCCTACATCACTTCCCCCAGGAAAGGAGCATCCTCTTGCTTCTCAAATGTCATTGGAGAGGCAAGCTCACCCTAAAGAAACTGCCATGCCATAACTCTTAATGTTCTTGCCCCTCTAATTGGTAACACGTGCCATTTCCTGAAATTTACATCTTTACGAAAAGCCATCATTTCCTGTTTTTATCTCCCACCTGTAACCCCCACGATGATAAGGACTTTGTCCCCTTCATGGCCGTGTTGTCAGGACCTGGAACAGGAGCTGGCACAGACTAGGCCCTTCACAAAGATTTGTTGGGTGAATGACGACAGCAGCCACTGCCAAGTACAACGAAACTTGAATGGGGGTTGGCTTTGCAAGAAGCCACCCTGTGACTGAGTAATAACTGAGGACCCTGGCCTGACCCCGGGGTAAGGCATGATAACAAGACAAGACAATCCTACCTGAGTCCCACAAAGGTGGCACGAGTTCTGTCCTTTGGGAAGCTTCCCACACGCAAACTCTACCGAGGGTCTCGGCGGTGGGGACAGAAACTCCCTGGTTACAAGGAGCCAGCTTCTGAACCCTCCATCAAGCCCAGCGACATGAGGTATTCGAGAGGGCAGGGATGGGAAAAGCTGGTTTGGGAGTGAGAGTGGTGGTCAAGCTGGACAGAGACAGAGAACAACAGTGAGAAAAGACCAGAAACCTGGTCTTTAAACCGGGTAAACCGGATTCAGGCAGGGAGAACAGTGAGTGAGTCTGAAGTAATGAAAGCAGCAGACCCCGGCACTTCTGCATGCCAGCAAAGTGCTGCTGCTGCGGATGAGACAGCTGAAAGCCACACTTCCAGCCTTCGGGACACGTAAGCCAGAGGGTCTCAAATGGCTGTGACTGGGAGCCAGACTTTGCAGGGGCTGGAGCGTGGCAAAGGGAAGGAGGAGAGGAGACAGGCAGGCTTTCCTCTGCCGGGAGACCCCCTCTCTCTCCCAGCTCCCTCCGTGGGCACAGGCACACGCTTAGCCAGAGGTGACACTTAAAGCAGCCTCTGTGCATGATGCCTCATTACAGGCACCTCTCGCTATTTTTAGAGGATATTAATCATGTTACGGCTGCATTTGAAATTGGGACAGCTTAGCTCTAATTACAGGAGATTGCTTAAGGAGCCTGAAGAAATCCAGGTGCTGGACCCCAAACCCACATTATTGTTGACCCTTCGCTCATGCTCTCAGGGAAAAGCCATTGGTCAGCAGCAGAGGGGGACCCTAGAGACTGTACCCAAGTGCTTGATATCACCAGGCAGGACTGGGAACCACAGGTTTTGTGTGGTTAGACAGTGAGCAGCCACGTAGCTGCATACCCTGGTCTGCCATAAAAAACACAACCCAGTCTCTGCTATAGAGTGAGGTTACCCTGGAGTTCTGATAACAAAAGATAAAGTGTCTTTTTTTATCACCCTTTCTTTCCATTTTTTGGATGGCTGTGGCCAACAGTATGAATTTTGACAGCAAATCCTGCTAAAAAGAGCCTTTAGAACCTACCGAGAATTCCTCCCTTCACTTTACTGTGTTCTAAGGGAATGGCCTTCATGCTATTCCATCTGCCAGGTGACAGCCCCACCAGGACACCCTCATACACGTCCTGGGCCTGGTCGGGGCAGGGTATTAATAAACCACAAAGGAAATGATCTAGAGAGAGGAGAGTGCAGCGGTGACCCATCACTATGTGACAATGACCACAGACCGGGCAGCCTGTGGCTCCACCCACTTACCGGCTCAAGGTTTCTGTGGGTCAGAACCAGGAGCCGCCCACCAGGTCCCCTGCTCCAGACTTCACAGGGCTGCCCTCAGGTGTCAGCAGGGCTGCCTTCCATTCTGCCAGCTCACGTGGTTGTTGGCAGGGCTCAGTTCCCTGCCTGTGAAGAATGAGGCTTCTGTCTTCTGTTGGCTGCTGGCCAGGACTATGCTCTGCTCCCAGGGCTACCCCTAGCCCCTCCCTGTGTGGCCTCCTCCTGTGTCCTCTCACACCGAGTCCTTCTGATGCTGTAAATCTCTCCTGCAAGATGCTCACCTGCTTAGGTCAGGCCCACCCACCATCACCTCCGTCTCTTAAAGTGAACTGATTCCCAACCTTAGGTTTATCTGCAAAGTCCCTTCCCAGGAGCCTCTAGCTGAGTGTTTGAGTGGATAATCAAGAGAAGGTGTGTATGGCCCAAGGGTTTGGGTTTGGGGGACCACCAGCTCTGCCAACCACCACACACAAATGCTATGTCCATGTTTCTAGGTTTTGGGGGGCTATCAGACAATGGTGGCTGCTCTGAAACCTTCCTCTGCTTCCCACCAGTCCCACCCCAAGTGAGGGAGCCAGCGAGCCCTGCTGTGTGGTAAAGGGACTTTTTCTAGGAACCAGTTCTCAACTCACATTGAATCTGAATCCCCCCTCAGCCACGCTCGCTCTCCAGGTGCCATCCAGTTGGAGTGGGAGGGGCAGAGGGAGATGAGTGCACTGGACAAATGGGACCTAACACACGGTGTCATCTGCTGTGGTCGGGAACATGGCAGAGAAAGGCAGGGCCACCGGTGCTGCGACACAGTGGGAGAAGGCTGCCCTGAGGACGAGAAACTGGACCAGCATCAAAGGCGAACAGCAAAGCAGGGGCAGGGGACTGCAGCAGAAGGCGGAGAGGCGGGCGGGCACAGAGCCGAGTCCCGGTTATTTATAATGAATGACCTTCACTGTTTTATTCTGGCTCTAGAAGTGACACACATTTTCATTTACAAACTCAAGGACTCGTGAATAGACCAGCTTGGTCTGAGCAGAGGGGTCCCGCAGGCCTCGGCTCTATCCCGCTCACTGGATCCTGTCTCAACCAGTTGAGCCCAGGCCCCTGGGGATGGGACCCAGACACCTCCATTGATGATGGCCTTCTGAGGGTGGCAGGCTGGGGGCAGGGCGAGTGGGAAGTCTGAGGTGCAGTGATGTTTGGCTTTCCCTTTTGGCTTTGGGCACTCCTGAAATTTTTCTGAATAAAAGGCAATGTGTGACATCAGTGGGCAAATTGCCAACTTCAGAAGGTTAATGTGGCAAGAAGATAGCGAACTAGAGAAAAAAATGAATGACAAGGGCACAAGGGAGGGTGCGTGGCAGCAGTGGACACAGAGCCTGCAGGCTGTGGGAGACGCAGAGAGGTGCTTGGAGAGGAAGCGATGGGGACACAGATCAAGGTTCACCCACGTGTAGCTCTTCTGTCTGTCAAGCTGCCTATGAACTTGGGGGCAACAAGTGACTGCCTGTGACTCTCCAGAACCACAGGATGTATGTCCATCACTGACCTTCTAGCTGCTTTCTAGGAGAGATGGGTGCCAGGGGCAGACACGTGTTCATACTGCCCTGACGACACCCTGGGCACATCAGGCTCTTACACATCAAGCCCTGCTCAGCAGGGACATGCTGGAACCAAGGATCCTGACAAGCGGCTCCCAAGCAGACAGATTTCTACACCAGCAATGTGACACCATGGCTGCATGGTTTTAGACATTTGAAATAGATGGCAACCTTCTGGAAAATCCTTCTACCACGGATATCCCATGGTGTGCAAAGAGGAAGAACAGGGAACCGAGGGGCACTCGCACCTCTGTCCATGGCAGCTTCACTTCCTGCAGGGCCTGGGGTCTGAGGTCACAGGCCTGGACGTCCAGCAGGGGCTCACTCAGGTGGGCTGCACAGGTGGAAAGACTAGAAGAGCCACATGCTTACCTGCAAAGGAACTCTAACTGCTCAGCTATTGAGCATCACTAGGGTACATCCTACAGTTTCAAATCCAAAAGGGATCTGAATGGTGGTGAACACGGTCACCCAGGCAGCAAGGGAAGTGATGTGACATGCCCAAGGACACAAAGCCAGGAGGCAGCAACGTGAGGATTCAAACTCTTTCTCCAGCAACAGAGGCAAAGGCGATACCATCAGGGCAATACCGCAAGCAGGGCAATGTCCCTGCAGCCCCTGTACTCAGGCATATATACAACCAGCTATAAACCAGTTGGTGAGCAGACAGTGAGCATATCGGGGAGCATCGTGGAGGATCTCTATGTTCAGGGGTGTGAGAGAAAGAAGACAGCCCTTCTGAGGGGTTGGTGCTGGTCCTCCACACCCCTAGATCCCTTCCCAGCATGCCATGTCCACCTTCCTTTTCTTCTCCACCCCCATATCCCTATCCTGCCCATATTTATCTTTTCCTTTGTGATTCAGTGGTAGGCCTAGTCTACACAATACACTAGGTTCCCTGATGGGATTTCAACTGAGCAAAACTACAAACAAAACAATTGGAGCAGGTGGGTGCCCTGGTTTCTGATGCTGGGCACTGTCTCTGGCAAGAGCCCAATACAGATGCCTTCCATCATCTTCGCCAGCCCTGGCTCCTTGCTGGAGGGCTGAGCTATGCTTGGTAAGGAAGAGGTTGGTTGACCAGCAAGCCCACAGGAGGGCACCCTGGCCCATTCAAGACTGAACCTGCTCCATCATTTGCTTCACTCAGTGTGGTGCTCAACACATCACTGCACTCCCACAGAGCTATTTGCTTAGAATTTCGACTCACAGTTTAAGGGAAAAGGTAGAATATGAGCCTATTTATAAGAAACATTTCCTAGCTTGGTTTCTTTTTAAAGAAGGTAATTCTTTAGAAAAAATAAACGCAGCAATAGTCACAATGGGATGTGACATTAAAACTCCATGCTAGTTTGAAACTAGCATTTTTTATTTAATCTTTGTTGTATTTTTTCCCATTACTGTTTAGTCCCCTTACACCCCCCTCCCCGCAGCAAGGACTAGCGTTTTGCTGAGCTTTCTCCCCCGAGCCTGGGCCATTCAAAGCTGAATGCTCACTGCTCTCGTGGTGCAGGCTGACGGAGGACAGGGAGTCTCAGAAAGGTCTCAGCCCCTCAGGGAAACCACGTAGCTGTCACTCCGACTGTGGATATGTTCAGAACTAAGTCATATTTTTTATGTAAATGCTTTAAGAAAATTAAGGATTCCTTTTCTTTCTCTTTCATTGTCTCTTCTCCAACTTCTGGTTTTTTATCTTGCAAAATATCAAACTAAGCCTATGGCCTTCTGCTGTGGTCCAGAGAAAGAGCTAGACAATATACACCCACTGGCTCCTCAACTTGGTACTCTGTTAAGTTCACACTAAACAATAAAGTGTCCAAATCCTCTATCCTGGGAAAGAAAGCCTCTGGGAAGGGGGAGGGAGGGAGACTAGCACCCCAGAGCACACCCCTGGCCAGTCCAGCGGTGGATGGGTGGGAACACAGGCAGGCCAGCGACACCTCTGTCCCATCTCTGGGAGGAAAAGCAGCACGCTCACCTGTAAGTCTAAATCCCAGTGACCTGATAGCCTAGTCGGAATTTAACATCACTCACTCCAGCTTGGATGTGATGAGCTAACAAAATATCCCAGCTCTTTCCTTTCATTTGGAAAGCAACTTGTTCATCGGATTTCATGCTTTGAAGGCACAAGCATCTCACAGACCAGCAAAGTTTTTCCCATGCACACCCTGCAGAGATCCATTTTGATGGCATTAGATAAAAATCACAGAATGTTCGCATGTGGTCCCCCTCTCCTATCAACAATTGACTGATGTCAAAATTGCAGATAACGCCAGTGGCAGAAAACAAAGGTAGTCCTGCTTTAGGCTTTCGCGGTCGTCCCAGGAGAGACCTGGGAAGGAAAGATGCATGAGGGGGCTCATAGTTTAATAATCAGAATTGGATCAGTGGTTGCTAGTTTTCACACCAGGCGTGGGTCCACTTGCCTTTCTCTGGGATCCTGCCGCTGGGGATCTGCTGTGGTTAAGACACTGGACCACGCAAGATACTCTGAACAGTGAAGCCATCGGTATTTGCAGGTAGACTGGTCAAGCTTTGAGCACTAGCATTTGATGATTAGTTGGGTAGTTGAGCTGAGGTTGCATCAAGTCTGGCATGTTTGGGCTCTTGTTTTGTTTTGTTTTTGATGTTTTATTCTCACTCGAGGGCATTTCTTTTCATTGCTTTGAGAGAGAGAGGAAGGGAGAGAGAAAAACATTGATACAAGAGAGAAGCATCGATTGGCTGTTTTCTGCATGCTCCAGGGACCAATTCCTGGATCAAGGATTTTACACTGCATGTCTGGACTGGGAGTCAAACCCACAACCTAGATGTGTGCCCTGACCAGGAATCAAACCCGTAACCTTTTGGTTACAGGACAATGCTCCAACCAACTAAACCACACCATCCAGGGCATGTTTGGGCTCTTGTTGATCTTGGACATGGCCAACGTGCCCGTTTGCTGCTGGGTTACCCAGGTGTGTTCACACGGCTCTGCCCATGTGCATTTCACAGTGTGTGTTTGCTCAGTGACCAACCCATGGGGATGTAAACTGTGGCCAGGAGTTGAGCCTTCCTGTATCTACTGGTAACCATCTCTTTGAAGGTTGCTGCTTGGCAGTCACTGCCTGGATTTGAGCCCTGACTCCCGATTATTAGCTGGGTAACTCTGGAAAGTGATACAGCCTCTGAAAGCCCCAGTTTGCTCATCTGTAAAACAGAAATAAGGAGAGTTTCTACTTGAAAGGTTTGGTGAGAATGACATGAGACCATGGGTATAAAGTGTGATCTTCAGAGCCTCACATAGTTGGTCAGTGCCCAGTCATGGCCACTGCCCAGGGCTCAGGGGGATCCCACGGCTGGTTTAGCACTCTGCTGGCATAGTCTGGAGATTCGCAACAATTTCTGAGCGAGAAGCTCTGCATTTTTGTTTTTCAGTGAGCCCTGCAAATTATGTAGCCAGTCCTGAGCCCGGCAAATGTTAGTTCATATCGATCATCCTCATTGGTACTTCATGATTGCCAAGCTCAACACACAGTCAAATCTTATGGATCATTACTCATTACCTTTTAGCTGTATAAACCACTCAGCAAGACCATTAGGGCTCTGAATAATTTAGTAATAAAAAAATAACATAGGGACTAAGAAGCCTGCCAGAGGTGCCCCTTGTATGGAAGCACCTGTGAGCAAACGTGGGGAGCTCCGTTTTAGGGAAGACAGGGCGCAAGCTGCTGACAGGAACTGGCCCTTAGCTGGCTGCTATGGAAAAGGTCAAGGCTATCCTTCGGCCTTTGAGCCTGGTTCAAAGAGAAAATTACTCAGCTTTAATTTTCACATGAGCCTTGAAGTGTGAGGCTGGTAAGAAGGAAAAGCAAAACAATGAGCTGTTAGCTGCCTTATATCCAGCCCAAACCTCAGAAGCACACAACCACCAGCAATTTAACCCAAGGATTAGCCAGAGCAGAAGGTGGGGCCTGGTGGGGCCTGGAGGGGCCTGACGGGGGGGGGGGGTGCAGTGATTAGAGCCTGGTCATCCATCCATGCCCCACTCTCACAGAAGCACTGGGCTTGAGGGAGAGGAGGAAACAGGATGGATAGTGGGGCCTTGGCATTAGAATTCATGGGAAAGGTGGAGACTCCCAGAGGAGAGCTGGGCTTGGGGAGACAGAACAAATGACGCAGGCGGCAGTTCCAACCCTTGGCAGCCAGGCTTGCTTTTAAGTTCTTTTTCCCTTTACAAAAATAACGCCTGCTTGTTGGAGGGAGTTGTAATTCACTTGAGAGGGACTGACCATGTCTAGATCAGTGATGGAGATGGAACAGACCCCCTGGGCTGGTGCTAGGCAGAGGGCTATGGGAGAAACGTGTCTCCCACTAGTCAGTCGCTGTTCTCTGGGCTCTTGAGGCTCATAGAAAGGGGGCTTCTGGGCCTTAGTGTGACTTTGCCTTTTTGGAGAAGGGGAACAGAAGGAGGGTTTGGGTCAGAGAACCACCAGGACCCAAAGTGGCTATGGTGTTGACAACAGATTTTCAGGGACAATGATGGACACAGAGAGGAGGGGCAAGACAATGCAGTAGAGGCAGCAGCTTGGATCAGGAGGGAGGGGGTACTGGAGGCAGGAGACTTGGCTGTCTGATATATGAGTCCAAGGGAGGACCAGGCTGGAGATATGTTATGAATTTTACCACCATCTGCATGTAGCTGGGTATTTAAACCAGAGTGAGAATGGAGAAAACAGATATGAGGGCTGAGCCCTGGGGCATCACAGATAATGAGGAACCTGCAAAAGTGGGAGTGAGGGGGGAGGGAGGGAGAAGAAGAAAAGAGAAAGAAGGAAAGAAGGAGAGGAAGGGAAGGAAGGAAAGGAAGGAAGGAAGGAAGGAAGGAAGGAAGGAAGGAAGGAAGGAAGGAAGGAAGGAAGGAAAGGGAAGGCAAAGTAGTGAGAAGCCAAGTAAAGATCATATGTCCAGGAAGAGGGAGTGATCAAGTGGGTCACCTACTACTGACAGATCAGCAAGAACAGGACCTGTTTACCAGTGGCGACGACACTGGATGGGAAGGGGCTGGAAAATGCTAAGAAATGCTGAGCCATGATGCCCTTGGAAAGGAGAAGATGCAGGATCTAAGGTGCAGTGTGGAGATGGGCTGCCTGAGATGAGGATCTGGGAGGTTCATGGCTACTAACAGAGCAGAGCACATAGGCAAGGAGACAGGCAGGTGGGCAGATGTTATCGGGAGACCTGTGAGTATTTCCTTATCAGGATATCAGCTTTCTCAGTGAAAAAGGAAGCCGGGTCTTCATCTGGGAGTGAGGATGGGGAGAAGGTATTGGAAGTTTGATGTGAGAAGAACAGGAGAGTGGGAAAGTAGATAACTTTCTTATGTTTCTATCTCTGGTCCCTATGTAGAGGGTTCTTACTAACGGTTCTTGAATGCATAACTAAACACATATACACAGAGGTTAATTAAATGGCATCTGGTCTAGATAAGTCAGCACACCTTAACAGGGCTGTGCTAGCTGTGTAGGGCCAGTATGTTTTGTGAGCCAGTTTAGGAGGTCAGGTCACTGTATGTCTGGACACATCTAGTCTGTGCTGCTCTGGCAAGCCCCAATCCAAATGCCCCCACTCACTGCCAGCAATGTGATTTCTGGAAAAGCCATTCTCCTGGTTTAGTCTCGGTTTTCCCATCTGTAAATGAAGACTGAGAATGGTATCTGTCCCATAGAGTCACAGTGAGGATTTACTGGAAGGATTCATGTAAAGTGCTTGGTACTTGATGAGCCAGGAATGAATAGCAGGTGCCACCATCACTCCTGGTATTTTACTTTGACATGAAATGACTGCAGTGTGTGTACAGATGGGTGACGATGCTGTCCTGGTGGAGGTCGGCAAGTGATAATTGGAGTCGTCACTGTGTTCCAGGTGTCCCTGTCTGGCCCTCAGGCCCCAAGAGCAGCAACAGGATTGGTTAGGGCCTATAGAGATAGTTGAGCTCAAGGGACCAAACTCACATGAACTAAACTCACAGCAGACTGATGTGCAAACAAGAACACCACCTTAGGAAGCACCAGTGCCAGGAGGAGAATCTACTGAGGGAGCCAAGTTCCAATCAGAAGTCTATGCAAAGAGTCTGAATGAGTGAAGTGAATGAATGAATGTTATCAGCCTGCAACAGTTAGTCACCTCTCCTGACCCTCTACAAGTTGTGTCTCTTGGGTAAACTGAAACCTTCCAGTCAGTAACCAGAGCACCCTATTTTCTAAACTGATGCCAGGGACATGAAGGAGGACTCGCCCTTTGAGTCACACAGATCCTGACTCCAGGAGGCCAACTTGCTTAGGTTCATCCATGTATTCTCTTTAGAAAAGTCATCATTTAGGGCTTGCTTGGCATCCAGGCAGCCTTGATTAGACCCATAGGCCTGGATGGCACTGCTCTGTCCAGGAAGATGGAGTCTTTCTTGATGACCCTGCAGATGAAATTCCACACATTAGGCGATGAATTAACCAGCTTAGCTCTCAAAGGGCAGCCCAGACCTCTGCCTCACCCAGAACTGATTGATCAGATCAGCCCTTAGGGCATTCACACCTTACATGGATTTACTTTGGTTTCCGTGTAAACATTTGTTTGCTTAACAATTAAACTCCCCCCCCCAAAACCTAAACTATATTTTCATAGGGAATTGCCTTTTATTTAGAAATACACACACTTAATTTTTTTAAATGAACTCCTTATGTTTATAACTTATTTATTCTAAATCCATCAAAACATTTTAACAGCTACCTAATGCCCAAGAATCATTTTGATGTTTCTTAATAGGGTTTTAAAAAGCTTTTCTTTAAAAAATAAAAGAAGAAACAGGTGGTTATACTTTACAAATGGGAAATATATGCAAACACCAAACTTCTGTTGCTTTGGACACATTCTCTGCTGCAGACTCACCTCTCTCCACCACTGTTTATCTAGCAGTCCCCCTGTCTGTCTGCCAGTTTACTCATCTGTTGAAAAAGCGCAGTGTTCTCTAAATGACTTCTTCCAGATCTGAGGAGGGAACCATGACTCATGTATGAAGACTACCCAAGAGTCAGGTCCTCCTGTTACGCAGGAAAAAGTCTCAGAGCCCAGCGTCTGATTGTGTGCAGACTCCTGTTCTCCTGTCAAGGATGGAGTTGGCCTCTGGCCCTCATCTTAGCTCTCCCCAGACCCTCCACCTGATCGTCCTCCTAGAAAGGTGTGCGGGAGGAGCACAGGGCCCACCTTGCATTTCACATCATGATTCTCATCCACCCAGAGAACTCAGCCCCTGACTTTGGTTTGAGTTCTAGCATCAGTCTGAGGTCCTTCAAGCCATGTGTTCAGGCCAGAACCCACAACTTGACTAGCTCCACTTATCCTGTTATTCCCCATGTTAGTTCTCATCAACTCAAGGCCGTAGCTCCATGGCTATGAAATTCCCGTGTCAGTGGGTGGCCAGTGGCAGTCATTCATTCACTGTCAATGGAGTCCTCAATGTCAGGGAAAGGTGAAAATAGGAAATGGAAGGTAATGAATGGGAAAGAAGATTTGGCAAAGTGGGAAGGGGACCTGAGTATGACAAAGCAATCCGGGGAGACAGAGCCTGTGGTGCATCCCCTAAGACTAGGATTGGTGTCTGTCTCTGTGAGGTAGACAAGGAATTCCTGTAGGTCAACTACAAGGCTCTCATGAGTGTCCAGACCCACAGGATCAGACGCAGAACCTCGCTGAGGCTCAGGTGCCAGGGATGTAAGAACAGAAAGACCATCATGGGCAATGGCCTCATCATATACCCCTCGAAGAGTCACTCCAAAATGTAAAAACTTCCTCATCAGCATAAATAGAACAATAAAGAACCCAGCACATTCGGCATGCATTGTGCACATTCTCTCTGAAGTGATCTAAAAGTCATCTAAATCCCTTCCTAACATCTGATTTTGAAAACAAAAAATTCTTGAATTGCTTCAGGTATTTTGTTTGTTTGTTTGCGCACTCTCTGAAACATCTCAGAATTCTTCTACTAATGCTCTGAGACCCAGAGAGACAATTTTCAATTCTGGCCAACAGGATTTTTTTAGATTCCAAGAGGCAAGCCTGGGCATGGGTTTGGGTCCTTGCCAGCTAGGTACTTGGGCCTGAGCCAAAGAGATAAATACTGGGCTTCAAGTAAAACAGATGCTTAAAAGGTCTGTTCCACTCCTGAAATCTCTGTTTAATGGTGGCTATTGCTGACATTATAGCTTTCAGATCTTCAATTTATCTAATCAGACGTATAATGCCAGGCACCCATCTGTGTTTCAGCAGGCCAGAGAAACACCATCAGCCGTATGCCCTCTTAGTTGTTGCAACACGTATATGAGCAGGAGAAAAGGGACAGCTCAGCATGTAGCCAAGACTCCTGCTTCCCACACTTCCAGGATATAAGGAGTTACTACGTTAGATGCCCGCTTTGGATAACTGCTCTCTCGTGTTCCTTCCCTGCATCTTCCCAGGAACCAGTGCCATTCTCTGTCTTGGGGTGCCTCTGCTTGTGCTGGGGCTTTGCTTTTCAAGCCCTACTACCCAGCGCACCTCACCCCTCAAGCCTGCCCCTCATTTATACTGCTTAGTGTCTACTAAAGGGGCCACAGCCATCTGGTCAACCAACATGCTAATGGAAAACAATGAGTAGGCTTTATAGGCTCATCCTTTAAAGGATCCTAAATAGAACTTTACTGCTTTATTTGGAAGTATGAGTGTCACAGTAGACTTAAAGCATATGGAAAGGTAAAGATGCCATGTTCCCTGACAGGTGAGAGGAGGTACAAAAAGGTAGATAGAACCTATTTACTTCCTTCAAATCACTACAAGTCATCAACCACTTACATCACATGGATAAATTATTCAGACTCTTGATGGGGACTGAAATGAACAGAGTGTGCTAAACCTCAGTTACACAAACTTGTGAAGGTCTGAGGCAAATGTTCCTCTCGGAGACCAGCTTAACCAGACCCAGGAAGGACTGAAACTGACAACTCAGGAAAGTAGTTAAATAGTTAAAACACAAACTAGCTCATGTACCTGATGAGTTTCTCCACTCAAGTCTACAAAAACACATCTTGAATTATTTCCATGAATTATTACATGGGAGCGTGGAAGGCAATGCCTGGCACACAGTAGGTGCTCAATAAATGGAAGCATTATTAAGAGTAGAAAAGGGACCACTCATATGAGGAATGTGCCTTGGACATGTCAATAGCAGCCTTGTGTCAATAGTAGCTTATCACAGCAGGAACTCCTATCCCTTCCCTGTCTGTGATTCATTATTTACTCCCAAATCCTCCAGGCAATTGACTCAGGCTGGTTTGACAATCCCCAGATTCAGCTCTGGGATCCACAAAGCCTGGTCTCCTCGTCCCCCATCCCAGGGCCTGTGAATTCTCGCACAGCCGGCAAAGTACACTTTGTCATCTCCCTCCTTGCATTTTTCCATCTTCTGCAGTGTGAGCGACACACCAGACACACAGCTCGAGAGCCGTGTTTTAACACTGCCACTCATAAACAACTTCCAAGAATATTCTGTACTGTGATATCAGGAAAACATTTTTGATTTATTTGAAAGTGCCAGCTTGTTATTCTGCTCAGGACATTGCATGGGTCTTGAGCTCTGAATTCACACAGCAATGCTTGCCTGGCTGGTTGTCCCCAGGGCTCAGCAGCTGGTCCTCTGAAGTCCCCGTTTATGCCCAACTCCTTCTCTTTGTCTCCCTACAGGGATGGCTCTTGCCCCAGGACTTCCCGAGTTCCTTTGTATTTCCCCGCCTATCCCAGAGGGGTGTTCTTCCTTCTCTGCCTGGAGCTCAGCTTTAGACTCTAGATATTTCCCTTAACAGCAGTCCCTGGATCGTAAGAGAATTAATATTTTATCTTAGTTTCCTGAATGCTTTACTTGATAAACAGTACAATTTACTTCCTGAAGATGCACCTTTTTTTTATAGAGTACATACACATTCGACTGAATTCTGTGATGTTTCCCTTATAAAAGGCTTTAAGAAAATATTTTAGTGTTGCATTCTGGGCAGCATAAATCTCTGCAGCTCACCCTGAGTTGGCGGTGCTCGTGTCTATAGGCACAGGTGTGTGTCCTGAGAAAATGGTAGAATGCACACGCTTCCCTCAGCTCCACTTCTTCCATTGTTTACAGAGTGCCATTGCCATCCTCACTCTCACCGTGGCTCTCGTGACAGGATGGCCAGGTAGAAAGAGCCCCGTAGGAGCTAGAGAGCTAGGCTTCGATCCTCCTTCTCCCAGCTGCCTACGGCATCATAGGGAAGGGACAGTCCCCATCCCTGCCCCAGTGTTGCTATTCAAACAAGAGAACTAGCCATGTCTGCTGCCCTGCCTGCCCTCTCCTGTCCCCATCCACCTCCAATAGGAAAGCGAAACCATGCTGGGCCCTCTGGAGACTCTTGCCATGGAATCCAAAGTGCAAGGTAGCATCAGTATCTCAGAGCTGGAGATCTTGGGTGACCCCCTGCCCCGCGTTTCCTTTCTGCTCATCACTCTCATTAGTTGCCTGCTTGGGGTTGATTGTATTCACCCTGTAGCCTTCTGTTATTTTTATCATATGGTCTTTCACCATCTGCTCCACGGTCCTACAGATGACGCTGCTCTTTGCAAGGTCTGACCTGCCACGCAACCCCTGATTCTCTCTCCTGTTACCATTCCACCCATTGCAAATGTGGTTTTTGGAAGCAGGTAAAACGTTAATCACACATACAAACAGATGTCTGTTTCAACAGGAGGGACAGAGAATGCATAGAGCCCTTCCTCAAAACATCTATAAAAGCAGTGCTTGATATTAATCTCAAAAGGCAAGATAAAGTATCTGTATTTTACACTAATTGAAAAATAAAAATTTAAAAAGTTCTTTTATTTACATCCCTGCAGCAAAACAGCGCAGCCCAGGCCTTTCTGAGGTTGATAGCCCTCGCTGTCCCCCCAGGCAGACTCTTGTCCCTTGTCTCTGAAGCTGACGCAGCCTGTGGCACTTCTCTACATCACCCAAGGCACATCAGGTGGTGTTAGAGGATAATATTTTTTAAGTAAAATCATGACTCCCATACAAATATAAAATAAACATGTACCAAAAATTTTATTTAACTTACTCATTAAATAAGGAAATCATACAGATATCACAACGAGTTCGAAGAAGTCAAAGAACCATAGATTTTATAGAGTAACAGAATGTTGAGTGGGTTTATTCTGGGGCAGGGAGGAGATTGGTTTAACCTCCACCTGACAGAACGCATGCACAGTCGCTACCCAAGAATTACTTTGCATGGGTAGTTGTAATGGCATTGCCATCCATTCTCTACAGCTTACAAATTATAGAAACAGCTCCATGGCAATGAACAGCTGGAATCAGAAAACCCGCAAAGGTGTGTGCTTAATGATACATAATTTTTCTCTGAAAACACACAGTCATCTCCTTTGGTTACTCTTGCATTTCCATACACGAAGCCTGACTCCAGTTCCGTGGCCCCCATTGTCTCCCTGGAAGGCCCTGGCTCTCTCCAGCTCAGCCTGTGACCTCCCACCTTGGCCACAACCTTGTGGCTTTCTGCACTGAGTTTCTGATCTTCGCTTCTCTGGCCCAGTGTTGCCCTTCCACCCAGTGGCTGTTGGGCAGCGAATCAGTGTCCAGCCAGTCATTGCAGTGGACTCCAGCCCTGGCCTCAAAGCCCGGCGAGGGCAGGTCCACTCCTTCAACAAGAGTTGCACAAAAGTATATGAAAGATCAGGCTCCAATTCAATGAAGCCAGAACCATGGCCTGTGGCCTTGCAGAGCCTCGATTTCCCTTTTCATCCTTATATGGAGACCTCGGCATCCACTCCATTATGTCAGATCCGTGTTTTAATTACCATTGCTCCTTTGGTGTATCGGTCAGGGTTCAGCCAGAGAAGCAGGGCCAGCAGGAGATACACAGTGAGAGACTTAGAAGGAATTGGCTTCCACGATTGAGGGGCAAGCGAGGCACCTCAGAAACCCAGAGGGCACACTTTTGAGCAGGGAAGACCAAAACTCTCAGGCATGGGCTGAAGCTGCCATCCACAGGGACAATTTCTTTTCCCGAACAAACCTCAGAGCTTCCACTGATTGAGCCAGGCCCACCCAGGTTCTTAAACATAAAGTGAACTATTATGGGCTTTAGTCACGTCTAAAAAATACTTCCACAGCAACACTTAGATTAGTGTGTGCATGAATAACCAAGGACGGTAGTCTGGCCAAGGTGACATGCCACTTGGGAAATGAACAGCTGTATTAATGACACAAATCAGGGTGTGCTGTGGCACAAAAGAAACACTTCATTCACGGTAGTGACAAACCCGGGGTTCTAGACTCTGCTCTCTCGCTGGAGACCCCCAGCCCCTGTGCACCTCTGTTCCTTCCTGTGCCCACTGGGCACACCTGATCTGGGCAGCATCCCTGGTTCACTGAGCCGGTCAGGGAGTGACACTTTACGTTTGTGGGGTGTTGTTGGCAATCGGAATATTGACAACTACCTGGAAATGTGTGTATTTTCAAGTTTACTTTTAATAAACCATCTTCCAGTTTTAACAAATTGCCCAAGGTAACCCGTCTCCTGCAGGGGCGCACTCACAGAGAGGCCATCCATGGCTGTTGGACCTGGCAAGGGAACAGGAGCAGGAGGCCAACAATAGATATGTTTTACTCCCTTGTCCTTTGAGTTGTTCCGGGTAAGAGTGGGGTGACCCAGGTTGGGAAGAAAACTCTAAACCAAGCGTGTGGAAGCTTCACTCCCAAGGCACACAAACACCAACCAGAGAGAGAAGCTCCCTCCCCACGTCCCTTATCCTGAGGCTCCAAGACTGTAAGACCATGCCCCTCGTGAAGGGGAAATACTAGGCCCTTAATTTAGAGAACTTGCGTGTTGCCAATTTGGCTTTCACACCATTGAGATGAAGAAGTGTTTATTTTTCCTTCCATTTCTTTAATCATGAAAAATTTCTGCTAACACTTCCACCATCTAGTTCTACTCACCTCAGCTGGGCCTCCGTGGGGAGGGACTGGAGTCTGATCAAACGGAAGGATCTTCACTCCTCAGTCTCTAAGGTCCTGAGAGAAGCCATTGATGACATAAGTACTAATTTGATATTTGATAAAACTCACTTGCCCTCAACATACAAAGCATCCCTCCCTTCAACACAGACTCTTGGCTTTGTACTCAGCCAGGAAATGGTAAGACACAGCACAATCACCATATGCTATCCCATGTCAAAGGGCCCACAAGATCATTGCTCTTTCAAGCCCATCTAATGCTCTATGAGATGATGTGAAGCAGTTCTTTCTCAGCTGGCATCTCCATTTTCTCAGCTGGCATCTCAGCTTGCATCTCCACAGGATGATTCACTCCATATGCCAGGGTTGCTGGCCCACCTCTGACTTTCCAGCAGAGGGGTTGGGATCCACTCCCAAAGAAGGAGCAAGGCGAGTTCTCAAAGGCTAGACATGGCACTCCTCCCTGCACTTCCCCTTCCTTCTCCCTCTCTTCTCTTCCCTGTGAAAAGGCCAAGAACCCAAGGCACGTGGGTGCCAGAGAAGAATACCCACGGTTATCTGAAAGTGTTCCCACAAAGCCCCTCACACTCGTTTTCTGTACCGTGGTCACTTCTGTTTTTCATGTCGGTGGAAGTAGAGGTTGTCTTAGATGTTTCAGTGTCACACTGAGAACACAGCTCTCTCTCCCCGAACACACACCGTTCAACAGTTAGAATGTATATTTCCATTCACACATTCAAACTCTATATAATCACCTGGTCAGTGTGACCCCAGCTTTTTCAACACTCCCACAGGATTTTCTGTGCATAAGTCAGGTTTGGGGTTAGAACTGTAGATCTCCCCAGGTGACACTTGGGAGCTAGATCTAAGCAGGGAAGGCAAGGACACCAGCATCCTTGAAGTTCTGAGGACATAGAGGATGTCTTTTATTCTGATTGCCGTTTCTGTTTGCTTATTTGGGGGATACTGGAGGCTCATGGAATCCCAGAGGTGCGCTCCTCTGACCCTTCACTCCAATAAAAGTAAAACAAAGTATTGTCTTCTCCATTTAAGGAGGGGCCATTGGCCAGGCATGTGTTTGCTGAGAGCAGGTGCCTTTGTAAAGGCCACTCCTGTGACAGTCTAGATTAAGGCAACCCAATCACGTGACCAGAGTAGACTGGCATCTTCCCATCCCTGAACCCCGGTCATATTTTCAAACCTTTGTATTGTACTGTCGGATACTCACAAACCAGGCTTACAGGCATGGGTAAGTTGTTGTTTAATTCTGTAAGCTTTCATCTCTTCCCTGTTTGCTTTGCGATGCATTGAAAAATCATAAATATTTCACTTGAATATTTCATTTGAATTTCATTTGAATTTTTTTTGAAAAAATTCATTTGAATTTTTAAAAAGAAAAACTATTAGCCCTGGCTGGTGTGGCTCAATGGATTGAGCGCTGGCCTGCAAACCAAAGGGTCACCAGTTCAATTCCCAGTCAAGGCACAGGCCTGGGTTGCAGAGGCAGCCACACATTGATGGTTCTCTCCCACTCTTTCTCCCTCCCTCCCCCTCTCTCTAAAAATAAATAAATAAAATCTTTTGAAAAAATAAAAATTATTAAAAATTGGACCTTTGTTTCCTGAACCTAGTCAGACATCAGGTACAAACTGATGTGTTGATGCAGGCAGTTCTCACCCCGCCTCAACCCTCCAACACGGCTTGTGACATTGGCCATGAAAAGCCCACATTTTCAAAGGTCTCTCCCAAACTCCAGTCAGTTCAGACGGTTTAGCTCAACCTCCAAACTGCCAATATAGTCTAAACCCCACTCCCTGCTGTCTTGCCAAAAAGAATAGCATGCTGCATATTTTCAAATTGCTTAAGAAGCTAATACAAGGCAATAAGACTTTTGTAGATCATAGAATAATTTATTTCTTACATAAGTCGCATCAATGCATGTAAGTAGCAGCTGAACATTATTTTAGAAGTGAAACTTTTATGTATAATGGGTTTGTAAACCCATTAGCTCTTAATTCCTGCTAATCATGCATTGTGTCATATGTAGCAAAGTGCCTGTGAAAACCTATTTCAAAAATATTTTAATGTTATTTTCGCATGCACAAAAATCGATTTTAGATGTCACCCACACACTGTGAATAAAGGAAAAGTGAGTCTAAAGCATTAGAAATATGACTGTCTGGCACCAGATGTACTTCCTAAAGAATGAACTCCCAAGAACACAAGTCAAAAAATACACAGCCTTTTCAAGTCTGCACCCACCATAAACCAGAGCTTCGCTGAATCTGCATTGGCACCTGCGGTGTGTCCATCAAAATGAAGAAGTCGAAGCTATAGCACCCAGCCAGACAGCTATGCAGTGTCTCCTCATCATCACAGCCACTGTCCTGGCGACTTTTACAGGCACAATCCAGGCACTAATTCATGTTCTAATGCTTTAAACAAAGAAAAACCAACCAACCAGGCATCACTCCTCTAAAACCCTAGTGAATTAAACAATACAAAGTAAGGCACATTTTTTAAAGGATAGAAAGGAGAATACAAAGGATGTGTGCATCACCCCTCAGGTCTACTAGATTGACCTTCAGCAACAGATTCTGCCCAACTGTGAATGTCAAGTGCCCGCGGGCCTCGTGGGGACTTGCTCTGCTGTGAGTTGTTCTGAAATCACCTTGTCAAAAACCTCTTTTGCCTTTTTAAGAGTCTCTGTTCTACTTCCTAGAACATCTTCCAGCTCTGGTTATTCTTATGTAAATCTGACCCCTTCATCTTTGCCTCTTTTTTTTTTTAGTGGCAGCAAATGATGTCACGCGTCAGTCAAAATGTCTGCCCTCGCTCTATCCAATTAACCCTCGAGCTGTCTGAGAAATGAGTCAGCAACTCACACTTTTGGGGCATTGTGCTCTCTCACAGGACACCAAAATATGCTCAACCAAATCAACCTGCCAGACAACTCAGACATAAGTGGAAGAAACCCGATTTCTCCTCATGTCTCTGACAAAACCTACTTGGTAACCAGTCACAAAGTTGTGACTCATCACTTAGTGCTCAGAGTAAAGCAGTGTTCCCCAAACTGACCGATGGTGACTCTAGGTTTTTCATGATATTTTAGCTTGAACAGGAATCATATTTTCTCTGTAATTTGAGCTACTTAATACAGTGTCCCCCCGTTTCGATCTGAGTTAGATACTGGGTCCTCACAGAGGTCAAGACAAAGGGTGTGTGTGTGTGTGTGTGTGTGTGTGTGTGTGTGTGTGTATATATATATATATATATAAAGGTCACATTTTACAAAATAGAAAAGATAAATTAGAAGGCTCCCTTGCTTGCCAAAAGAGGCATGCTATTTACTTTAAGTAGTGCCCCTCCCTTCCTGCCCATTATGCATCTAAGGTAGACTTGGATTTCAGTGGCACTAAAAACCTTTGTGGGATTTAACTGAAGCACAGAGTGAGGGTTACCTGATTGTAATTAAGTAAAACCGAGCCCTTTTCTACAGACCTCACAGGAGCTATTCCAGCTGTTGGAATTCTGACACCTCACGTACGGTTGAAAGCCCGTTCCAAGAAGGGCTGTCTTCCAAGCCTCAGTGGGGCCGTTGAGGAACAGCATCAAGGACTGGACCCTGGTGTGTCCAGTTAGAATGGAGATCTGTCCTGCTGTGGGGCTTGCAGCCGGGCTACCCCGACTTTGCTATGTGCTGACCTGCAGCCCTGCTACCAAAGGCTTGGGTGTTCAGTGCCTCCTGTCCTCTCCAGTCCCTAAGTCAAGCTAGTGGACCCCTACTTTCCACTGGCCTGTGACAGGGTCATTAAGCCCCAGTCTGGTGTTTCTCCAGCACTCAGCATGGTCCTTACACAGGGTTCAGCTCCCCTGTGCTTCATGGACCCAGACAGAGCACGAGACACGGGTAGGGATGCCCTGATGCTATTGAGGGGTAGTTGTTGAGAAAGGAAATGTACTAAACATGTTTCTAACTGCTGAGATAAGAGTTCACCAGGCCTACTTCTTGCCCTCCCAATGTTATAAGTTGAATTGTGTTCTCCAAAATTCATATGCTGGAGTCCTAACCTCCAACCTCAGCATGTGACCATATTTGGAGATAAGGTCTCAAAAAAGGTAATTAAGTTAAAATTAGTTCCTTAGGATGGGTTCTAATCCAGTATGATTGATGCCCTTCTAAGAAGAGAAAATGAAGACACAGGTGAGTGCAGAGGGAAGCTTTCATGAGGACTCAGGGAGTAGGTGGCCATTTACAGGCCAAGGAGAGGGGCCTCAGAGGAAACCAACCCTGCTGACACCCTGCTCTCACATTTGTAGAATTGTAAGAAAATAAATTTCTGTTTTTTAAGGCCACTCAGTCTGTGGTGCTCTGCTCTTGCAGCCCTAGAAAACTAAGACTGTCATTAGAGTTGACAACCTAGGGTGGGGACTCAAGCAATAAGGAGTAAATAAATACCAATTTTATAATAACAATAATAAAGACTTATGTTGTCTTCATCTTCTGCCTGCCACCCTTCTAAGTGCTTTTTATTTCTCGTGACAGTTCCATATGCTGCCTATCACGTGACACCCATTTTACAGATGAGGAAAGTGAGGCAGAGGGGGAAGTTAAGGACTTGTCCAGTGTCACCCAGCTTAAGTAATGGAGCTGAAATTCAAACCCAGGCAGCCTGAACCCAGGTTAAGTTTTCCATTCTCCTACAGAGTGAAACAAACATGATGAAGAGAAATTAAGCAGGGGAAGGGGTACAAAGTGATGGGGGGAGGTGTACAGAGGAGCTCTACACTAGGTGAGATGTCAGGGAAGGCCGTGGAGGAGAGGACATTTAAACCATGACCTGAAGGATGTGATGGACAGAGGCACGCAAGGACAGAGAGGAAGAACTTCTCTCTCACATGCAATGGTCCCAGGAGGGAATGAGCTTATAGGGAGAAAAAAAAAGAAAAAAGAAAAACCAGAGACTGTAGGAGTGAGTTATAGGGAGTGTGCTTGGATATCCTGCAGGGACTAGGAAGTCCCTGAAGCTTAGGTTTTGCCACAAGAGTGCTGGACAGCACATGAAGGGTATTAAGCCCAAGAGTGAGATGATCTGATTTAGGGTTGACATCAACAATGGCTCCAGCTGCACCATGGAGAAGGAACTACAGAAGGCACAGGAGGGATAGGGAGAGGAACAGGCAGGCATGGACCAGAGAAGTGATGGTGCCTTGAACTGAGGTTAGAGCTCTGCAAATGGTGGAAAATGGTCAGATCTGGGATTTCTATAGAACACGGAGCCCCATGGTCTTCCTCCAGAAGGAGCTAAACTCAAGTTGGAGAAAAATGATCTCAGATGAGATGCTAGCTGTGAGTATAAAAGAACTCCAGAGAGAAAGGATTCAATGCAGGAATGGATATCAGGTGGGTTTGGGATTATTCCCAACTGGAAAGGCAGCAAGAGCAAAGATGGATCGGGCATATGACGAGCAGCCCACCTGGACGGAGTGATGGGTAGACTGGGACCACGTTACCTGGGCCTTCAGAGCCAGAGAACAGAGTGTGTTTGATGGAGCGCCTACAGGGAGCCTGGTGGAAGGGATTGGCAGGGTAAAAAGTAGGGCAGGGTGAGAATTAAAGAACAAAGAGTCCAGAGTCCAGAAGAAAAGCTGACATACTCTATTAATTCAGGGAAGTTGAAATGGAGACACTCTAACATTAAGACAGAATAGAAATGGTAACAGAGAGAGTCTAACACCACGGTGCTTTATAACATCGTAATTGAGATTCTGTTTTTTCTATTTTTTAGTTGGCTGTAACGTCCTATTGAAACCAGGAAAGTTCAGGTGTGAGTAAGTCAGTAAGACCGTCTGCTGGTCTGCCAAAACCCCACATGAAATCGAGGGACAGAAATCATCATCTTTATCCCTCCTGCTGTGAGACAATAAAACCATCACTACATTTTTAGGAGCCCTAAAATGGAAAACCAGGGCTGCTCAGCTCCCAACGCAGGTCGGAATTACTGTGTGGCTTTTGAAGTATTATATATACTTCGAAAAGAGTCCTAAAAACCCATAGTTAAAATTAAAAGTAGAAAGTCATAGACAGTGAAAATCCTCCCTAGACTCCAGTTCTCAGCCTTCTGTCCCAGAGGCATCTGCTACCAGTTACTTCTTTCCTGTGTATCCCTCCAGAAGTTTTCTTTTTTTAAATATATTTTATTGATTATGGTATTGCAGTTGTCCCATCTTCCCCACTTTATTCCCCTTCACCCTGCACACCCTCTCCCACAAGAATCCCCCCCTTAGTTCATGTCCATGGGTCATACATATAAGTTCTTTGGCTTCTACATTTCCTATACTATTCTTAATCTCTCCCTATTTTCTACCTACCATTTATGCTACTTATTCCCTGTACCATTTCCCCTATTCCTCCCTCCCCTTCCCTGCTGATAACCCTCCATGTGATCTCCATTTCTGTGATTCCATTCCTGTTCAAGTTGTTTGCTTAGTTTGTCTTTGCTTTTGTTTTTGTTTTTGTGTTTTAGATTCGGTTGTTAACAGCTGTGAGTTTGTTGTCATTTTACTGTTCATAGTTTTGATCATCTTCTTTTTCTTAGATAAGTCCCTTTAACATTTCGTATAATAAGGGTTCGGTGAGTATGTCTCCTTTAACTTGACCTTATCTAGAAACACTTTACCTGCCCTCCAATTCTAAATGATAGCTTTGCTGGATAGAGTCATCTTGGATGTAGGTCCTTGCTTTTCGTGACTTCAAATACTTCTTTCCAGCCCCTCCTTGCCAGCAAGATATCTTTTGAGAAATCAGCTGATAGTCTTATGGGACTCCTTTGTAGGTAACTCTCTCCTTTTCTCTTGCTGCTTTTAAGATCCTCTCCTTATCTTTAATCTTGGCTAATGTAATTATGATGTGCCTTGGTGTGCGCTTCCTTGGGTCCAACTTCTTTGGGACTCTCTGAGTTTCCTGGACTTCCTGGAAGTCTATTTCCTTGCCAGATTAGGGAAGTTCTCCTTCATTATATTTTCAAATAAGTTTTCAATTTCTTGCTCTTCCACTTCTCTTTCTGGCACCCCTGAGATTTGAATGTTGGAACATTTAAGGTTGTCCTGGAGGTTCCTAAGACTCTCCTCATTGTTTTGAATTGTTGTTTCTTCCTTTTGTTCTCGTTGAACGTTTCTTTCTTCCTTCTGCTCCAAACCATTGATTTGAGTCCCAGTTTCCTTCCCATCACTGTTGGTTCCCTGTACATTTTCCTTTATTTACTTTGCATGGCCTTCATTGTTTTGTCTAATTTGCGACCATACTCAGCCGTTTCTGTGAACATCCTGATTACCAGTGTTTTGAACTGTGCATCTAATAGGTTGGCTATCTCTTCATCACTTAGTTGTATTTTTTCTGGAGCTTTGATCTGTTCTTTCATTTGGTCAATTATTTTTGTCTCTGTGCACCTGTTGCATAGTAAGGGGTGGAGCCTTGGGTATTCACCAGGACAGGGCAACTCACAGTTGCTGTGTTGTGATGCTGTATGTGGGGGAGGGGTCGGAGAAAGGAAACAGTGCTGCTTGCACAGCAATCTGCCTGCTTCCAGTCACTTCCCTCTCTTCCCACAAGCAAACTGGGCCCTTCTGGTGCTGATTCCTGGGTGGGTGCGTTTGTGTACCTGTGTGTCTCTCCAGCGAACTCTCCTGTGAAGCTTAGAGTTTCTCCCACTGCTGTAACCCCCACAGGTTTTTTCAGTCAGGGATTTTGAGGCTTTATTTCTTTACACTGGAAGCCTGGGTTGTGTGGTCTGTCTGGCTCCCCAGTTGCTCCTCCCGGTTTATCCACACGCAAATGTGGGACCACCCGCTCTGCTAGCCGCTGCCTTACCCAGCCCACCTGTCACAGCCTTGCCAGCTCTGGTCCACCAGCCACCACCTTGCCACAAGTCCTCTCCACTCTGGCTGCCCATCTCTGCCCCTCCTACTGGTCTGGATGAATATTTCTTCTCTAACTCCTTTGTTGTCAGACTTCCATGTAGTTCGATTTTCTGTCAGATCTGGTTGTTTTTTGTTTTTAAATTTGTTATTGTCCTTCTTTTGGTTGTGCAAGGAGGCAGTATATCTACCTATGCCTCCATCTTGGCTGGAAGTCCCTTCCTCAGTCAGGAGTTTTCTATTTCTATGTTAACACAAATGTGTGCATGTGTGTGCTTACATGTGCTTATCTATATAGCCTATAAAACTTAAGATATGTTTATGTACCTTCTTCAATACAAGTGGAAGCCCACCCATACACTCTTTTATAAACAGCTTTTTCATTTAACCATGTACCTTGGAGATTTTCCCATAATAATTATGAAGAGCTGTATTTTGGTCTTTTATTTATTAGAGTTATTATTTACATTAAGCCTTCAAATCTTAAAAATATTTTTATTGTTCTTTATCTTTCACTTTCTGTTCTATATTTGCTTTGCTTACTTATGCATGGTTGCAACTTGCAATTTTGCCAATTTGGACCAATAGTGTCATTTTATTCTTCTGTAATCTATTCTGTACTAATATCTCTGTTCTTTACACAGAATCTCTTGCCTCCCCACTATGAATATACACTCTTTGATCTTCCTCTACCTCACCTCTTCTTCCTTCACTCCCTGATTTTGACTGGTGATGCTATTGTTGCTAGTATCTAGTATTGACCCTTATTCCCTTAAATGATATTCTTGTAGTTCTCTACCTGATATTTTAGCTTTAAACACATCTGACCTCTCTGCTGTGTAAGGTAAGGAACTTAGCTGTCTTTCATTACCTTCATCTTCTCTTCCTCTCCACCACTGGGCTTTTGTTAGTTATATTATTACTTTAACATTGTGATAGTTTTCACTTCTCCCTTCTGTTCAATAATCATAATTTCCATGACAGTTTTATCCTCACAGCTCCATATCAATGGACTCCTCACTCCCTGCAAAGTTAGTCACTGCTTCCCCAGTCTTTTCTGAGGCAGCTGAGGTTTGATATCTTCATGATGTTCAGAAAAGGTTCATGGTGAACTCTGTTTCTTAAGTGCTTGCATCTTTAAGATATTTCTCAGGTATCTTTCTGCTTGCACACTAATGTGGCTGGGTAGAAAACTCTTCTGTCTCATATTTTTTTTCCTAAAGACGTGTTTCATCATCTTCTACCATTAAATGTTTCCAGAGAGAAGTCTAAAAACAACCCAGTGTTTCTCCTTTTCAGTGTGTTCTTTGTGTGTACAAGCCTGTAGAATACTTTTTTTTTCTCTGAAATCCAATCACTATATTGAGATATGTATCAATGTTCATGAATCCCCTTCCTTTTCCAGGACATCGTATGCCCTATCAGCATGAAGAGTTGAGCTTTATCTGAAAATTCTCTTCATCGATATGTTCAAGTATATTTTCTACTAATTTATTCTGTTTTCTTCTCCAAAGGCACAAACTATGTTAAGTCATTTTTGTATGTCTTTCATGTTCATTATGTATGGCTCAATCTTTTTTTAATATGTTTGTTTGTTTGTTTGTTTTTTATTTTGCTCTATTTCCTCAAGTCCATACTCTGTGTCCCTGGATGTATTTTTCATAAGGGTCTTTTCTCTTTGGCCAAATCCAACGTGGCTTGTATTATTATGTTCACTTTATTTTTCTCTTCTAGGTCAGTTTTAATTTCATTCTGTTGCTTTATTATTACTTTTCCTCTGGTTCTTGAGTCTCTGCTTTTAGTTCTTGGGATATTGAGGTAAATTTTTTCACTAGTTCTTCGAGTTTATGAAGAATCATTTTGTTGTATTTTTTTTTCATCTGTTCTGTCACAAAACGTTTTCCTGTTTTTCCACAACAGCCTCTCGTTGGTCTTTTTATTTATTTATTTGTTTGTTTATTTATTTTTGCGATATTTTGGATAGATCTGCCGCTCGTTCCTCACGAGGGAAGGAGGGGTTTTCCCTGGATCAGTTCTTTGTGACAGGCCATCCTGAGAAGGTCAAGAGCGCACTCACTACAAGCAAGCGGGTCCCTGTCTGGCTCACAGTGAAACTCTCGTACTGGCTCTCGTCAGAGGGTCCAGGCCTCACATGCCCACAGCCAACAAAGACTGGCAGCCACAGAAATGCCAATCATCACAGTTATTCAGCCCTCAGGGGGACTGCTCCTTATAGACCTGAGCATTTCCGCATTGTTTTCCTGTTTCCTCTGGCCCCTCTGTGGGGTCAAACACTGTCCAGAAATGTTCCCACAACCAGGCCTACCCTTTCACCTTGTTCTAAGCACTGCTCATGCCTTAGCTGTGCCCACAGGACAGGGAGGCCATGCTCTGCCATGGATGTCACGTGTCTGGCATCCATCCCCACTGACTGCCCTCATTCTGTCCCAGTTTCTGCTGCATACCGGGATAGCCCTCTCTATATGCAGTTTGGGGTTATAGACAGTTACCAGTCTCATCCAAAATGAAGATTTCTTGATCTCTTTCTTGTTTTCTGAAGAGGCAGAGAGAGAAGCCTTTGTCCTACCCTCTTAAAATTAGGTATCTCCATAGAGAACGGTTGAAAGAAACATCTCCTCTGTGCTTCTGTCCCCCAGAGAGTTCAGCTCAGTAAGTCAGCAGTAGAGCGCGGCAATTTCCTTACTCACGTCAGCACCCTGGCAGCCCTCCTCTCCCAGCACGGAGACCATCGTTCCAACTGGGAGCTGGCTGATCCCCACCAAGCTGGTTTTTCTAATGTTTTTTGAATTTTGAAACATTTCAAACCGACAGAAAAGTCACAAGAGTCACCCAGTGCCCACACTGGAACCTTCACCTAGATTCCTCCACTGTGAACGTTGCCACGCTTGCCTTCTTGGTGCCGTCTCTCTCACTCTTTGGAACCACTCGAGAATCAGTTGTGGGAGCCAGGATACTTCACCCCTATTTCTGAATGTATCTCCGAAGAACTAGGACTTTCTGCACAGGGATCGCAAGCCCACCTGGTCCCAACGCTGACTCGCTTATCTGGGTAGATATAGAGAGTCAAGAACAGAGAGGCCCACTCGACCTAAACTGCTTCCCCCATGAGGGCCAGAAATGCAAAATCCCCCTGAGTTCAGGAAGGGAAAGCAAGGAGTGGAGAGAGGACATGAGAGACGACAGCAGGGTCTGCAGAGGACAGGGCCTGGGTCCCAGGAGGACATGCAAGTGTCTGAGCTGTTTGCTGCATAGGCACAGTCATGCCACCGTCCCCCTCATGAGAGGGAATGCGGCCCAGCAACTGCTGGAACCCAGAGCATCGTATAGAACTGCCTCTGTGACATTTAGAGAGCAGAATTGTGTCATTTTAAAATGCAGGGAGCTTGAAGAGCTTCAAAAAATGACGTTTAAACACCCCCGCCACTCTGCTTCTGGCCTCGGCTCTCTGACTGCCATCTGCCCCAGTGCCCAGTCCCAGAGGGTCCAGCCATAGGATGGAAGGTTTGCCTCCCTCCCTCCCCCTCACTGTCTGCTCCCCTCCTAACCCCCTGGGACAGGGAGCCTGAACAACTGCTGCAGTCAGAGACCAAGGCTCCCAGCTGTGTTTGGCCAATAGCCCATCTTGTAACTAACGGTGGCCGGAGCCATTTTTCCTTTCCTACTGATAATTATCAAACAATTAGTGACCACTTGTCAGTGAGCATCCTGTGATCAGGAATATGTAGCTCTGAGACATTCGCCATGTGGGAGCTGGACCGGGCTTCGTGGCTCAGCAGCACTGAGAGTGCCTAGGGACCACAGCACTGGTTATGCAATGGCTGGTCCCTGGGGACAGAGGGTCCCCGGCAGATGCCTTGGCTCTCCACTTCTGCCTTTTGAATTGGAAGTTTACGGTTGAATTTTTTTGCTCTCATAAAGCATAAGGAAAGCTATTTTTTCTGCTCCATTTAATTTTTTGTCACAAAACTGCTTCAGTTACACAAATGATGCAAACCCCTTTTCAGTGAGAAAGACTCAGATCTCAGCTGTCCTCCTCTCTCCTCTGATTTAATACAGAAAGGTCCCGGGGATGGTCAGGACAGGCAATGTGGGGTCATGGTAATTCTCCATGAAGAGAGACAGGGTTCCAATAGAAAGGCTTACAAGCATGAAAAGTCTATTCCTCACTTTTCTTTAAAGCCCTGGGTCAGGAGAGCCTCAATTCCACTCCAGAAACTTCCCACGAACTGTGTTCTCACTGCAGTGTGAGTACGGCAGCCCGTGATGGCAGGTTGTAGAGAGTGGCACAAAGCAGAAAAAGAGGGAAAGAAACAGGAAAAAAATAAAGAGAAAATGAACATTCTTTCTTGTTGTTCATTCATTCCATTGTGGTCAGAGAACATAATCTGTATGATTTCAGTTCTTTTAACTTTGCTGAGGTTGGTTTTATGGTGCACTGTCTTGTATTCACTCTGTGGACACCTGAAAACAGTGTGTATTCCATTGTGATCGGGTACAGTGTCCTATAATATTGATTAGATCTAATTGGTTAACGGTATTGCTGACTTCTTCCATCCTTGCTGATTTTCTCACCAGTTGTTCCAGCAATTGTGGAGAGAGGAATGCTGAAGCTTTCCACTATATTTGTGGGTTTGTGTATTTCTCCTTTCAATTCTATCAGGTTTTGCTTTATGTATGTTACATCCCTGTTGTTTGGTGCATTTCCATTCAAGATTGCTATGTATTCTTGGTTGGTTGACTCTATCATTTTGTAATGTTTCCCTCCACCCATGGTACTTTTTTTTTTTTTTTGCTCTGAAGTCTACTTTATGTAATATAGCCACACCTGCTTTCTTTTTACTACTGTTTGCATGGTATATCTTTTTCCAGTCTTTGACTTTCAACCTACCTATACAATTACAGAAAATAAAAAGCCTATGGTATTTACCTACCTATTTGCTCTTTCCATCTCGTTTCTTCCTTTATGATGCTCCAAAAATCCTACTTTTATTATTTCCTTTTTGTTCAACAATTTTCTTTCACCGTGTTTTTGGTGAAGGTCTGCTGCTGACAAGTTCTCTTTGCTTTCTTTCATCTGAGAATGCCTTGATTTACCCTTAAACTATTAAGGATATTTTTTGCTGGTATAGAATTCTGGATTGATGGTTCTTTGTTTCCATAACTGAAATATACTGTGCTACTTCCTTCTGGGCTTCACAGATTCTGATGAGAAGTCCATTGTCGGTTGAATTATTTTCCCCTATGGGTAATGCATCATTTCTCTGGATGTTTTCAAAAGTTTTCAGAAGTTTGATTGTGATATGTCTTTGTGTGGATTTCTTTTATTTTTAAAGATACTATTTATTTATTTTTAGAGAGAGGGGAAAGAGGGAGAGAAACATCAATGCGTGCTTCTTTTTGTGCACCCCCCCACCGGGGACCTGGCCCACAACCGAGGTATGTGCCCCGACAGGGAATCAAACTAGTGACCCTTTGGTTCACAGGCTGGCACTCAATCTACTAAGCCACACCAGCTGGGGCTTTGTGTGGATTTCTTTAGATTCATCCTGTATGAGATTCGCTCAGCTTCTTGAATGTGTAGATTTTTTTTTCATAAATTTGGGAAGTTTTCAGCCATTACTGTTTTGTATACCTTTTCAATCTCACCCTCTTTCTCCTTTCCTCCTGGTACTCTATGTCACAAGTGTTAGACCTTTCACTATAGCCTCTCATGTTCCTAGGACTCTATTTTAGTCTATTTTCTGTCTATTGTTCAGATTGAATGACTTCTATTATTCTATCTTCAAGTTCTCTAATTCTTTCCTCTGCCCTGGCCACTCTGCTACTGAGCTACTCATTAAATTGTTTGTTTGTTTTTTAATTTGTTACTGTAAGTCTTAGTTTTAAAATCTCCAACTGGATCTTCTCTGAACCTCCTAATTGTTTTTGCTGAGGCTTAATATTTCTTTGCTGGGACTTTTTAAAAATTTGTTTCCGTATGTTTGTAATTGCTTGTTGAAGCATTTCTATGATGACTGCTTTCAAATCCGCAGATTATTCTAAAATCTGTGTCACACCAGTGTCGATGTCTGTCCTTTCTCACTCTGTTTGATGTCTTTCAGATTCTTGTTGTGACAAGTGAATTTTTTACTGAGACCTTGACATTTTGGGTGTTATTTTGTAAGACTCTGGATCTTATTTAAATCTCAGATCACAGCAGGCCTCCTCAGACACTGCTCTGGTGAGTGAGTGGGGGGTTCCACCTCATCACTGCCAAGTGTGATGTCAGCTTCCATTGACACCAGGGTGGGGAAGTCCTTGTCACTGCTGGGTGGGGATGAGTGTTCAGGCTTCCTGCTCACCTCCAGCAATATGACCCTGGCTGGAGCAAGAGAGGCACCTCATTCATGCTTCCACGGTGGTCTCCACTACACTTTGGGGGAGTTACTGCTGTGTGGCAGTGGCAGTTCTGACTCTACACTAGGATTCTTCTAGCACTACCCCAGTGGAGATGGAGAGAGCCAATTACCACTAAATCTGGAAAGAAGTCCAGGTTCCCCATGTGATCTCAGGATGGCTCATTACCCTTCAGCAAGGATGAAAACCTGGGCTTCCCACTCTGTCTTCATTGGCATACCCTGGGAGGAGGTTGGAGGTGCTTTGTTACATCCTGGCAGGGTGGGAGTCTAGGCTCCCCACACCTCCTCTGCTCTTGGGATGGGGGTCACAGTTTTTTCTGTGGCATTTAGCTGGAGTAGAGTGGTTATTGTCTACAAGATTTCTATCTTTTTTCCTGGTCTTTGGGCTAGAGAGGGTAGAATCTTCTTGGGGCATTTTTTTTAAAGATTTTATTTACTTATTTTTAGAGAGAGGAAGGGAGGAAGAAAGAGAGAAAGAGAAACATCAATGTGCAGTAGCTTCTCACATGCCCCCTACTGGGGACCTGACCTGCAACCCAGGAACATGTCCTGACTGGGAATTGAACTGGCAACCCTTTGGTTCACAGGCCAGCACTGAATCCACTGAGCCACACCATCCAGAGCTCTTGGGCACTTTTGTCTGTACTCATTGAGTACAAGTTGCCAGCTTCTCCAGTATCCAGGATAGAAGGAAGAAAAAAAACAGAAAACACACTACCATGTTGTTCCTTAGGCCCTAAGGTCTCTGGCTGGTTAGCCTTCTTGTCTCTACTTTTCATGTTTGTTTTATATACAATGCCCAGGAGGAGGTTAGTTGTACTTTTTTGGGAGGAATAGGAAAAAGTGCATCTACTCCATCTCCTCAGAAGCTGAAATCAGAAAATTAATTATAAATGTAGAGAAAGAAGAGACAGAGAAATAACAACCATAACAGAAGATTGGAGTGGTATTTTCTTGTTTTCTTTTCTCTTCAGAGATCTGTGCTGCTGAGAATCACTTGTGAGGTATCTAATGAAGGGGTGACATTCTCTTCCTTTCCTCCCCTGCCCAAACAGAAGTTCAAGCTTAAAATATGTGGCAGAAGCACAGAAAATGATATGATTTATATCGAGCCCACTAAATGTCACATTTGGTTATGAAATTGAATTTTGCAAAGTAATATTTTTGAAATATCCCTTCAGCTTAGTGTCTTTTATAACTATTGACACAGATGACAGGTTGAAGAATTGCGTCTGGTTCCCCACACCCTTTCTCGCATGCTTAAGTAACAGGCCAACTTCCTGGGTGATTCTAATCATTGGGGCTCTCACATGCCCTTTGGGCTCCATTCACAACACTTCCCTGGACACTGACAGAGACCAACTGCAGTCTCGTTTGGGACAGCACTGTGATTGTGCTCCACTGGGTTTCCTATCTGACTGTGGATTTCCACACAGGTTACCCAATACTGAGTAGCTTAGCCTTGAACTTTGGTATTCAATTAACCTCCTGTGAATAAACTTGATCGTAGCCTCCCAAGGCTGAACCGTGAACCAATCAATCAACCAATCAATCCATTGCTCTTCACTACAATCCAGTAAGTTCTTGAGGGAGAACATGACCAACTGTCTCACACAGCATAGCACAGCCCTAGAGGAGGAAGCTGGCTCCAGAGAAAAATATAGGCACAAATTAAGAGGCACGAAGCTTGGTCAGTGAGCAATTGATTGCTCTGGGTAGCCAAGGGTCTGCCACAGTGTCTTTGTGCAGGGCTCCCTGATACAACAATGCATCATTAGGCAAACATCAGGCGTTCTAGTGGCCATCTCAATCTCACCACCGACCTGAGTGACTCCATAAAACAAGATCAGCCTGCTAAGTCAGGAGATTTTTTTTCTAAACAGCCCTTACATGTCAAAGTAACTAACTGGTTACTAGTTTCTTTGCCAGTCTGTCCCTATCATCAGTCTCACTTCATCTCCATCACTATCCCCACCACCCACCTCTGACTGAATAAAAGAAACCATTCCATATAAACAAAACCAAAAGGAATCAGGATATTTTCCCTTTAACTATGACCACATCCCTGAAACAATTTTAGAAGGATTGTTACCGATCATTTCATTGCACCACTTCCTGGAGCAGAAATCCTTCTGGTACCCTTCTGTACAAATGATCAATCAGCATCCCTTGTCAGGAAACTCATGACTCCTCCAGAAAACCCTATTCATTCTATCCTGTCTTTGGTTTTGTTTAGGGGTTTTGTTTTTTATTCTTCGGAAACATAGGGATTGATCCTTTTCTTTGTTTTTCCAATTGTTTGTGAAGTTGTCCTAACTATTGCCTCTGGCTTGCTCTGTTACTTTGGAAGTCACGGTTTCAAGAAGGACACATCCTACAATAGAAGTAGACACAGATACTGAGGTCCAAAGAGAAGTCACTAAGAAAGGGGTAGCCAGGGACAATGTCAACTAAGAAGTCAAACCTGAAGTGAGTCCTCAGAGACAAGTAGGAGTTAACTTTGCAGGTGAAGAAGGGTAGGATGGAGCATTGCAATGTGTTCAGGTATGAAAGGGGCTTGTCTGGCTGGACCATAGTTTAGAAGCTAGGAGTGATGGAAATAGCCTGAGGTCTTGCAGGGTCCCAACTTGCTATGGAATGGGGCAGAGCTGGGAGAACAGAGCAGCTATTGGAGGACTCATTGTGTCTAGAACTTGAATAGTGAGCAAACTGGAAAAATGAAGGGAAAAGAAAGGAAACAATATGTCACCGGCTCCCTTTCTTCTTGTGAACCGAGAAGGTTTAGCAAAGCCTGTGCCTCACGTGAAGGTAGGTGGGAGAGGCATCAACTATTGTAAGGTTTATGGTCCCTGCACAATAGCCCTGCAGGCAAGACAAGAGCCTCAGAGAGCTGCTGGCACAGAAGAGAAGCAATTGATTGAGTGAAGTGAGATGGAGAGGAGAATCCCTGCTGTCTCCAAGATTTAGCACTTTGCAGTGGAGTCCTGGGGAGAACAGGGCAAACCCACTGCAGATGGGGCATGGGGAAAGATCTGCTGGTGGTTGATACAGCATAGGGGTTCTTAGTGTTTCAGTTGCCTAGATATCCTTGGCCCCTCTCTGCAACCTAGCTCAGTAATTTCTTTAAAGGAATCTTCTTGATGTAACTTTGGTGATAATGCTTGTCCTATATTTTATGATATTTCCAGGAGTTCTAGGAAAGGAGGAATGAGTCACTCATCAATGTTCCAAGAAACCAACCACCTGGGCATTCAGGAAACATGGCCTGGATGTCTGATGCACAGGGTTTCCAGCAGGGCAGGAACATGCAGTGGTGACATGCTGGGTTGGAGGGCTCCCATTTTAACCTGGAGATGAGCTGCAACTGAGGATACCAGGTCATAAAATAGCAGCATTAGTCTCCACTGTATAGAAATGTCTCTTTAAATGGTTGTAACTTGAAAAAAAATCACAGTTTTCTGATGAACATAAGCACATATTTTAGAGAGACAAAAATATCTGAGATGCAAATATGACTGTTTTGAAATATATCAACTGTGATGACTCTCCCCTTTATCCTTAAAAGCCTACTTGTGGAGAACAGAAAGTAAGGCACCAGCACTGCCCAACACACAGACCTCACCCAGGTCTGCAGCAGACTCTGTCCTCTGTGGGTGAGGGGTTCACCCACAGGAGGACACGTCCACCTCCCTCTCCTGAAGCTTTGATTTTCATGAGTCTCTCCGTCACTCTCTCTCTCCCTCTGGTTCTCTCTCTCTCTCACACACACTGTATTAATCTTAGCTTTGAGCTACAGTCAGACTCTGCTATAATTGCCCTCATTAAAAACCCCTGTATCATTTCAGACAGAGAGAAGTCTCTAGCTGGCCTGGTTCCAATAGAAAACCACACTCTCCTTAGCTGAAACAGAAGCGTGTGTATAAATCACACACACACACACACACCCCAGAAAAACCACTGAGCTTTTATTTCCTTTTCCAGGTGTGGTAGAGAGAATACAGTCAGACAAAAACAAAATTAAATAACCACTGAGGTCAATACACTTCCCAGTATGTTAGATATGATTTTAACAAGACATTTAGGATTTTTTCAACATCTGTAAGCATGTTTTGCTCAAGCACGTCATCATGATTCCCCCAAACTTTAAATGTTTCTCTTTCCATTAAATGTATGGCAATACAGCTATAACTGGATTGCCTTCTAGGGCAAAGCCAATCTCTTCCAAGAGGCTTATCTAGATTCTGTAAGGTTGTATTCTGATGGAGGGTGTTGGAAATGGGGTGTGCCCCAGGGAGCAAGCAGCCTTTCAGTGGCAGAGACTTCTGGTCTACCATTACACTTCCTCCCAGCCATGATGCTGTGCTGGTGGGAGCTTCCAATAAGGCTACTGGGCAACAAGATGTGGCTTGTCCAAAGGTCCTGGGATCCCTTGTCCCCACAACAAGTTGTGCAATGTGACACATGGCCACATTTGAACATAAAGATTTTTAGAAATAAAATTTGGAAAGATGGCCAGGAACAATAGGGGGGAAACTGGAGGTTACTGGTGTCCAGTAGAGATCTTAAGGACATATTTGGAGAGCATGGGAGGAAATGGAAGTTGAGGGGTCTAGATAATGGTAGCAGTGAGTGCCATGGTACCTCTAACTAGAGGGTGAGTGCAGAAGACAGACAACGGCCCTGCCTGAAAGACAAAGGCTGTGTCCTTATGTGCTAGAGAAGAACTGAAGACTTCCAGCAGTAGTGCCTGGGTCCCATTTGCATTTTAGACATATCCCTGAGGCTTGTTTCTAGATAATCCCTGAGGGCTGCAGCTGAGACTGGAGGCAGGCAGAAGCAACATCCACAGTCCCTTCAAGACACAGCAGAAAAGGAAGGTCAGCTTTAATATGCAAAATATCCGGGGCAAGGAAGAAAGAGGAGGTGGAGTGTTCCATGTTTGTGGCTTAGGCACAAGGTGGGTGGTGATCTCATTAACCAAAGACAGAATAAGGAAAGAAGCCTGGATGTGAGGGCCTGGATGGGGTGGAGGTGCTGGTGGAAAGTGCTGGGTAATAGAGAGTAGCATTGCCCATGTTGGTTTGGAACGTCCATTGAGTTGCTGGGCATGGTTGTCCAGTAGGGAGCCAGAGTTCCATGGGATGTCAGAGCTGGATAAAAAAAATGTGGATGTCATCAGCCATTTGTGGGAACCAGGGATGTTGTTGAGGATGAGGCTGCTTGAACAAAGGACATGGGGAAGACAACAGCACCAGGATTTTTGTACAAGGTATCGTGTCTGTATGTTTTATGTGTGCTGGACCTTGAGGTTTCCAGGGCAGTAGGGATTGTGGATAAAGGGAAGAGACCAGCTTGATGTCAGTTTTTTTCTTGACATAAACATCAGTTTTGCCCACCACATCACCATGAGATTGGTCTTGACAATGTCTAAAAGGCTCTCTCCCACATTTCATATGCTACAATTCTAAATCCCTTCCCAGTGATCTAAGTCCAGCAAATTTACTTTGGAGAAAACTCTTGGCTTTAGGAAAAGGAGGGGAATTTGCTTGGGATTGAGAATGGAAGGTCAATACCTTATGGGGGCACGTAGCAGGCAATTGGAAACCTCGAATTCCCAATAAAGCAGAAGGACATGAGGAGTTTAAAGACATTCCATAGAATGACTAACTACTTACCCAGAAACATGTGTCATAATTTCCACCATAAGTTATGATATAGATGAGTCAAACTCAGAGAGCGAAATTTAGGATTTTTAAGGTCCTTACCTCATTGATGTCAATAGTTTCTGTTTAACCATAAGGAAGAGAAAAAATACAGGTGGTATTTTATTTTTCTGCGACTAGGGTATCCAACACACCTGAATAAAAATAGCTGCAAGGACCACCCAGCAGAGAGACTGGAGTACAAAAGGTGGCAGAGTCCTAGGTCACAAGAGGTAAAGTGGTGATGCACAAGAGGACAGGCAAACTTAGCGGGGCTCTGTAAGGCCATGATGCCTGGAATCTGGGAGCCTGTGGTTTTGGAGGTGTCACCCCTGGGGCCATCAGAGGAGAGCCAACTGAGGAGGTCAATGATCTAGACTGGGGAACGATGAGCACAGAGCCAGAAAAGAAGGGGCAGCAAGTCCCAGACCAGGATATAGGAGAGACGGACCCCACAACTGAGCTGGCAGTTGAGGCAGAGAATCCATGGCAGACACAGGACGAGAGTCCCACGGTTCAAGGATAGAATCCGCTGAGTTCTCACGAGGGACTTGCCTCTGCGAATGAAATGTCATGAACCGCTACAGACAACATGTCTCTGAAGAAGCCTCCTCTGTGTGCTCCTGTGAACCCACACTTCTGTGACAGGCTCCTCACTGCCTGCCTTGTTTGTCTCTGCTACATGACACTCTTCGCCTCCCCAAGAGCCGGGCTATTTCTCCGCATCTCGATATAAACCACGTGGCAGTCTGAATGATGTGGGCAAGTGCCACTGCAGGTTGATGGTGGCTCATGGCTCCTGAGTTCTTCCTGTTCTCAAAGGGCCGCAATTCGTGTAAGAGGTGGTGCCGTGGTTTTATCGCTGTGACCACAGGGCTTGTGACAAATCAAACATCGACTTCCAATGTGCAAAGTTGTTTACTGACACTCAGAGCACATGCTTCTGGTTTGGGACTAGTGGCACCAGACGATGAATCCCAGTTTTGTTAACTACACTTCCACACCCAAGCCATGACACCACGACTCCAGGGCTAGCCAGGCAGCTGTGAGGATGCAGCACTGTGCTCTGGCCATGGGGAAGGTAATGCCACCTGTGGCTTCTCAGAGCAGACATTGCTGATGGCAGAGGACCTGGGGCCCTGTGACAGGAAGCCGAGAGTCCAGGACATGTGGCCAACCTGTGACAGAGTGCCTGTTGTCCCCACAAAAGGGTCAGAGAAAGAAAACAACTGTATAAAAGAAGAAGATACCACTTTCTGTCCATTTTGGGGGGCAGATTGAGGGTGGAAATGTGTCAGTACCATTGGCAGGTGACAACAACATGAGGAAAGTTTTATCCACAATCAGATCTGAACTTTGTGGGGGACAACTGTCAATGTTCTTAATACTCACATGCATGCCTAGCCCTAAGAGTTATCCTCAGTAGCTAAAAGGCCAAGTGCATGAAGATGTGAGTTCAAGAATGCTCATCACAGCAGTGTAAAGTGGTGAAAAACTGTGAGCAAATAAAATGGAAACTGGTTAAGGAAATGGTAGTATAACCCATGACAAATGCTTTGCAGTTGCTCAAAAATGATGGTATATTCTAACTTTATTGACATAGAAAGATAGATCATAGAGAATTAAGTGGAAAAGCAACTTATAGCATTGTATGTAGAGTATAGGTATTTATATGTATAGAATTGAGATCATATTCACAGGTATAGAAATGGAAAAAAAAGTGCTCACCAAAATTATAATAGTTGCTTCCTCTCCAGCTGGTATTATGAGAGGACTATATTTTCTGATTTATACTTTTTCAATATTTTCTGAGTTCTTAAATAATAGGCATGTATTAGTGTCATAATCAGAAAAATAATAAGGCTTCAAAAAAGCCTAAAATAATGGTGGCCAATGTTTCAGTTACTCCACATGTCAGGAACCCAAGGAAATGTTTTAAAATGAGGAAATTGAAGAGAAGATTTCAATGGATGTGACCATTATTCTTAATCTCCCCAAAGTAACTTTTTAATTAAGACAGATTCCAGGCCTGTCTGTATCCTTGGCTCTCGCACTCAGTGGATTATAACCTACATCCCAAAATGTGTGCAGCCCAAAATAGATAAGGTTACACACCCATCAAAAGTGATGACTTTTAAAAGACTCCAGGAACTCACCAAAGTAAGACAAAGAAAATGTATAAAATCTATTTAGCTTTTAGAGGGGGAAAAAAAGAAACCAAATGACTACAAAAATACCAGGAAAGCTTCAACAGGAGGAAACAGAGAGCAGGGGACTGGCATATGGATGTCAAAACTCCAGTGTCAAAGAGGGCTTGCAAACTGGTCGTGCGTCACTGATTATATATATCCGAGATCACTGTGGCGGGCGCTCGTTCCCACAGCAGTGACACGTATTTTAATGTCCTAAAAAATCTCTTTTCTGTGACTGACTGATTGTCCATCTATAACGTGAGATTTTTAAATTCCTTTCATCACTGTAACCAAATGTTAACATAGGAAAAATAAGGGAGAAAGATAGAGCTGTAGCAGACCTATGGCGTTCATTTCGTATCTAAGATGTGTTTTATACACTGTTGTCTTTTCTTCTCGCCTCTAGGAAAAGCACAAAGAAGAAACCACAACCATGGCCAAGTTGACCGAATCCATGAGTGAGTAACTTACATTTATTCTTTGTTTTTGGCTTTGAATGGAAAACCACAAACTCTGGCACAGACCGCATCCCCTTGTGATTGTCTGATTCGTCTTGCACTGTTGACAATAGCCAAGGTCTACTCGACACGCAGCACGTTGTGTTGATGTTACATTATGCATTATTCAAAAATCCATCTTGCGTGCGGTCAGGTTCTAGAGTAAAATTGTTACGGAACGTATGGAGCTGAAGAGTCCAGATGAATTGTATTTGTGGCACTGCCTTGGGGAATCAAGACCCACAGTTATTTAAATCTGACCTTTAGCAGGTTTAGCCCAAGTCAGCTCAAGTCTTATGTGCAGATATTGCACAGGCCAAATAATCTCCAGCGAGGAAAGAATGGTTTATGATCCTTAAACCCTTCAGGCGCTATTCAGAAATTTCAAATAGAACTATTAGAAACGGAGTGCTTGAGGTGTCGGTAGCTTGTGATGATCTAGGTTTAAAATAGAGCAGTGGTATAATGCTCTAAGCTCTTAAGCAAAATAATCAGGATATGTATTTTTAAGAACAAAAAAGAATTAATTAAAATAAATTCTCCCTCAAAATGAGAAATGCAATCTTGTATGTTGCAGTTTAAATATTAAAGACCACGAGGGTATGAAATAAACAGACAATACAGACTTTCCTATCTTTGAAATCATACACTGTCCCTGGTGATAGATTTTATAGCTAAAATTAAGAGGGAAGCTTGCCAACCCTTCTCTGTTACTGTTAGGGCCATGAACACCTTATGAAATTTGGCCTGTGGAAGTCACCATTAATCTTGTCCACATTTAACTGGGCACCTGCTTCCTCCCTCTATTATTCCTCAAATCATGAAACTATTAAAATACAAGTGTTCTTTTATAGCACAGTCAATGAGCCCTTATCCCCAAAGGTCTACCCCCTCACTGAGAAAACACAGTGTTAGAAAGCTCTTTACATTGCATCTCTTTAATTCCTTACCCAAAGCCCAGTCTAATTTTCTGTGTCTCAAACACACATTTCACCAAGTGCCCAGCGACTCAAAAGGACTGGTGAAACCCAGCCGCCCGCAGTGCTTCTGCCTCTCTCCACTCTCACTTCGGCACCAGCCCCGCCCTCTCGACTCCACCCTTCTTTCTACCTGAAAAATGTGCAAAGGACTGGCCACATGGTTTAAGGGCCCCCACAGGGTAGTACCACTGCAAACCTGACCAGCCAGCGCTGTCCGAATATGGGGCGGGGCCATGTACAGCATCGACGAACTCACAGTCTTCATCAGGGTTAGTTCTAATCTCTACATTCAGAGGCACCAACACAAGAGACCCTCAGCCTCTTTGAGTGCCAGAAAGACAGCTGGCCTGGACCCTAGTGTCACCGTCGGTGAACGGAGTGTGGAGCGTATTAGTGAACTGAACAAGTGCTGCACGTGGGTCATGACGCAGAGAGTTGTCACCATGGGGCTCCTGTTAGAAATCCAGTGGATGTTATTTTTAACTCACCTAACTGAATTATGAACCATTAAAGGCACTCTAAGAGATCTACTGGTCAATATTTTCAATAAGGGTTTTTAATTTTCCTATCTCTATTGGATCCAAGTGCATTTAAATGAGAGCCCCTCACTGGACTGCTGATTGGTTGGTTTTAGGTTTCAGGTTTGCCTCGGCAATAACAGTAATGACTTTGATCTATGAATCTTTTGGCTTAATGGAATTCTGTCAAAATGAAATTCCAAACCCTTGAGTAAATGAAAGGGTACAGCCGTTCTTCTCATTTGCTTTGGCTTTAGGAAAAAGATCGCATGGATGTGTTCCATGCATGGGAAATTTAAAATTTCAGAACAAACCTTGGAATCATACCCAATATTCCAGTTCACTGACCCTTAAGAAGATAGAGGACATTATAAAATATATGACATGCTCTAACTCCTCTAGGTTCTGGTTATGAAAGTTAATCAGGCAGTCAATACTAATAAATATTTCATCAAAGTTAGACTCCCAAATAATGCTATATACAACTCTACATTTATTCTGCATAGGAAGTCTGCAAGGAAATAAATACATGATTGTGCAGGGAGAGTCTACCAGTGGGCTAAGCACAGGATTCATGTACAATTACTACACAATAAATTTGATGGAAACACAAAATCTACAGCCATCGGAGGAGAGGGACGTGAACAGAACCCAAATGCCCAGGACTCAGGGCACTGAACGGTTTTCTCAAGCCAGTAAACACTTTGCTAGTTCAACTGCACACTTGGTTCCTAGAACGGCTCTGTATTTAACTAGAAGGAGAAAGAGAACATGAGTCTTCTATGTCCAGAGGGGCTTGATGGCAGTGCCAGTACCGGAATGAGACGGGTGACCTGCTCATCTTCTAGAACAGGGACAAGGAATGTTTCTTTCGCTCATGTGCCATTAATCAACTTCAGTCCTTTTTTAAAAGGCCAAGCAAGAGACCCAAAAATATTAATAGGCTCTTAAATGTTTCATTGAAATCAACTTTAATAAATACAAGGTCATACTTAAAAATATTTTTATGTCGCATTGTTGAAATGAGGAAGGGGCCTGAAAAGAAAGAAAAAACACACATAAAGGAAAAAAATAGATGTGGAGGAAGAAATAGAGAGAAAGCAAAAGTACACAGGAAAAAGAAATATATGTGTATATAGTTCTTTTATATGTATATAAATACATATAGCTACAAAAAAGAACCAGAGAAGGGGCTGTTAAAGAGCAAAGAGGAGACTCTCAGTCAAGGGTGGGGGGCAAGACAGAGAGGTCCAGCAGGGTCTTAAAGGAGCCACTCCACATGCTCACTAACCGCTGTGGACTTTCCACCTTCCAGCGGCCATTGATTTTCTACCGCTGCCCTTTGACATTTTAGTGTCTGCTTGCATCTTGGAAATGGATCTTTTCATACTTAGACTACCAGAAGCCCTGCTGCCAAGGGTACAGCCAGAAACCCCAGATGGGGGGAAATTGCTGGGAGCTTGCCCGTCAGTAACCAGCGCTGTCTTACCCCTTCCACCAACAGCAATCAAGCTGAAGGCCTGTGCACATGCAGACTCCCAGCCCGTCCATAAATGGGAAGACAGCAACCCAGCCAAGGGAACCAAATCCTGCTCTGTGCTGTCCTTAGAGGGGACATGGAAGCAGCAGGCTCTGTCCTGGGCACTGAAACCTAAATCAGGCAGTGATAAATTGAGGCATCCAGAGGCATGTACATAGCCTAGGGGTTCTGGAATCCTGGTCCGTGCAGAACCTCTGTAGTCTGCTTTTACATCAATTTTGGTAATAATTCACTTTCGGCTCTTGATGTATTTCCCACACATTCCAACTCCTGGGGATGCTCAAGTACAGCAAAGGAAGCTTCCCTACGTGGCTCATTAGCAAGGTGGATTATAATCAAATCTCTGGTCTTGTGCATGGTGACAGGGCACATGGGACAGATGCAGAGGCCTCATGGGGCAGCTTGCAGGTGGGGACAGAAGGAGATGAAGCAGCCAGGAGCTGGTACAGCAGGGACTGGGAGCCTCCAAAGGCCAAGTGAGGGTGCACCAGAGGTGCATGAGAGAGGTGGTGGCCAGTGGGATGCAGTGGGGAAGAAAAGGAAGGATGTAGAGACCCTGCCCATGCTTTGAGCTTAGAGGAGGGGCTGGCTGCAGCTCCTCTGAGCCCCACAACTAGAAATGCAGGTGAGAAAAGGAGCAACGTGAGGACCTGATAACGACAGGTTCAAATGTGAAGGCAGTGAGTTGAGGAAATGCGCAGTCTTTTGGCATCGCTGTTAGTACATCCTGAGAATGGCTTAGGAAAGAGTCTCCTATTATTAAGGATGCAAACTGGGCAGGTGTGAGTGCCTCAGAAGGAGAGGCTGAGTTGTGCTGTAGTAATAAAACATCTCTGTGACTTAGGACGCACACGAGTGTACACACATATGCACATGTGCATGCACATGCATGCATGTCTACTTTTCCTTCATGTCACTTGACCACACTAGTCACCCATGCACGTGGCATTATGAGATCACCCAGGGCACCAGCATCATCCAGCCCAGAGGCTCTATCTTCACCTGTGTTTCACATTCGCCACCATGGCAGGAAAAGGAAGGCTGAGCAGACACCCATCCTCAATTCTTCTGCAGCAATGGCGGGAGATGCTGGTGGGCCCTAGCCCTACCCCATGTTTTGGTGCCCAGTATCTGTCCCTGCTGCAGCCTCCACCTCCATGAGCTCAGGGCTGGAACGGTCAACCTGAACAGCTGCTGGAGGCCACTCAGAGCATCTGTCTGCTTCAGCCGCCTGACCTTGGGTACAGCCAAGCCATTCGTATTTCTATCTTATTGATGATGCAATGGAAAGATGAAGCAATTTTTCCAATGTGGTAATGTCTAAGAGGAGACTTGGTAATACCCAACAGTTCTTGGGATGGGGAGGCAGTCCCAGAAGCAGGTGGGAGTGTCATTCTTTCCAAAACAGCAGCTCTTAGGACCTGCTCATGGGCTCACTCAATAATAATTTTTCTCACACACTTGACATTTTCAAGCCACTGATGGTATGAGGCCTGGGCGTGAGGCAGCCATGTCCTCTCAGAATTCCTTCACTGGCTTCCACTTGCCCTGATCAAGTCGAGCTCCTGGGCCCTCTTAGCCAAGCCATTGGGGTGCTCAGGTGACACCCAGGACTATGGGGGGAGTCACAGCTTCCTCTCAAGACCCGAGTGCAGAGGCAGCTCTCCACGCTGGGGGGCCCAGCCCATGCGGAATGTGAAACACGCCCACCTCCACTTGCCCTTACTCCCGCCCAAAGTAAAAAAGTAAACAAATACATTTTTAAACTCTCTTGCCTCCCACTTCCTCCACTTGCCTTCCCTTCCTCCCATCAACTGCCACCCCAGCTCACTGTCCTTCCCCTCCCTCCTCCCACAAGCTGCCACCCTTCTCATGATCGGTCCCCTCCCTCCTCCCACCACCCAGGTCCTCCCCTCCCCATACCAACCGCCAGACCCAAATCTCCATGCCTCTGGGAACAACAGGTTTCATGGAGGAAGACAGAGGGGGAGAGAGTGGGTGCCCCTGGTCTGGAGAAGGCCCAGTGCAGGCTAGGGGGGCTGGCATTCCAGGTCTCAAGCTTTATTCTGTACCCTCAGGTTGCAGAGAGAAGGGTTCCCCACCCAGAGGCATGGCAGTGATAAAGGTCAGAGTGTAGGGGACAGATGGCCAACTGGGCAAGCAAGTATGGCCAGCCTGCAGTGGGAGAGTGTGTTTGTGTGCGTATTTGGGATGCTCTGGGCCTAGGATAACACACTGGGGATGTGAGTGAGCAGACAGAACGTGGGAGGAAGCACAGAGAACACTGGATTCTAAGGTCCAGGCTCCTGGAGCTCAGCCCACACCCAGCACACAGGCCATGGCTCAGGCCTGGACAGACGTGGACCCCTGGCAGGAGGAGGACGCGTTTCACCTGGTGTATCACTCTTTGCCTCATTGATATTCCCAGTGAAAGAGGACAGACCCCTTCTGGGGATCATGGTCAGTGCGACCCCTCACCCACTTGTTCCCCCATGCAGGGGCCGCCGTGCCCTCCTCCTCCCAGCCCTGCCCTTCCTCCTGGTGACAGGTGAGTGTGAGCTGTGACAGCAGCTCCCTGTGCCTCCCTGAATCTAGGGAGGAAAGGCATGCAAGGCAAGCACCCGGCAGCTGTCACTGAGGAAGATTAAAACCTGGCAAAGGTGCTTGCCACTTGCTAGGAGACGACCCAAACCTCAGCTTCACCCAGAGGAATGAGCTGAAGGGGGATGTTCAGCAGTAAAAACACCACAGCCTACATTTCTGGTGTGCTTTTCTGCTTTGATTTAATCTCCCTCACAAGAGATTAAATTTCAGGCTCAAAGGCGTTAAAAGGGGGAGGCATCTCAGTATTTAAATATTGACTCAGCGACCTGCTCTGCAGCCCACAGCTGCATCACAAAGGTTTCTACACAATTAGCAAACACCGCAGTGCGGGAGATGAGGGCAGCCTCACCTGCCAGTCAGGGATCTTCAGAGGCACAGACAGGGCTGGGTCTGAGGGCACTCAGCCACCCCCGCAAATGTCTCTGCATCCGAGCCCACCACCACCTGGCAGTGTTTGAATAATGTACATAAAGGCTAATGCATATGTGCCTGCAAGCTAACAGGTGTGTTTATGTACATAAATATGTGTAAATAATTGCTATTCAATATGCACACACATGTATAAGCTGATAGGTACATCGAAAGCTAATATAAGTATATTGGATATATATTCATATATTGAAAGCTGATACGGAAGGTGTGCTAACCTAAAAATAAAAGGCCTTTCAAAGTTAGAGGCAAAAATGCATTTATTTGAGATCAACAAGAATAGCTATTTGGGAATCATTAATTCAGGCAGAAGTCCAAATATTGCTCCAAATGGAAGGCAAAAGCAAAGGTATGGATGAGGAGGGAAAGGGGAGCAAGGGCGCCAATAGAAGGACGGTATTGCTATCGGCACAGGTGACATGACGTAGTGATGCTAATTCTAAATGTCTTCAGTTTTCAGTCCTGTCGTCATCAGTCCAGGAGTCATCACAGCTGCTTTCTTTTTATCTTTGCCAACTTCTTTGGGTTACAACGTTGCTCAGGCTCAAAGCTTGTTTTGCCCTCTTCTAACGTTCCAGGGTTTTGAGGCATCAGACGTGGGGGGCGGTTTCTCCAGGACAGCAGCTCTGGCTCCTTTTTATTTTTTTTTATATTCATAGAAAGCATTTAGCATAGCAAATGCCCCATACCAGTTACTTGGAAACAAAAACAAAATTGAAGATTATTATTCCTGTACCTCATTTTACTTACTTTTGCCCCTGAGAAGGATATTCATATTGTTGAGTTCTGTCACCTCGTATATATTCAACTTCCTTGCAGATCCAAGGGGCGTGGCATGGCTCTAAGATTTTATAAGTTGGCCTCAGGTGCTAAACAATTCCTGTTGACCTATTTCTGCTACTTGGGGAATTTTAATATGTGGTGCTTGTTGCCTGTAGTGCCTTTGTACTGAGAAGGAATGCTGCGCCTTACACTTGAATGTTCCTTGTTGCCGGAGTCAGCTTAGAGGTTTCAAGTCAGTATCCAGATGCTTCCCTCCCTGTATTGAAGGTGTTTGCTCCCTGGACTCACACGGTCCAGCTCACAGACTTCAGAGAGATCAACCTCGCTTTGGACTTCCTGAGGTCACACCCAAACCAAACAGCAGTCCCCTCATGGCCACTGGGGAGTTTCTTTGTAGATATTTACTGAGTTCCAATTGTGGCTCCAGCCCTCACCTGGGAGTAGATTTCTGGTGACGTCAAAGGAAAGAAGCCAATGGTCAGTGCGCCCTGACTCCAAAATAACTCCATTCCCAGATTATTTTCTCCTCCACGTTGTGAGTTCCCGACCCACAGGGACACACCTTGGCTCTCCTTTGTCTGAGAGCACACTCTCAACAGGAATGCTCTCAGTGAAATAATGCACAGAAAAAAAAAACGAGTCTGGATGTATTTCTAATCCAGAACCTTCTAATCTCCTCCTGTGTCCGATTCACATTCTCTTTCTGTGGCTTTAATAAAAGGAAAGAAGGTGCCAGACACTTCTTGGAGACTCTCCCAGGGAGAAGGTTTTCTTACCATTTTCCCCTGACCGACCTGTACATGTTACTCCCAGACCATCACGGAAGGAAGAAATAATTTTTTCAGTAAATCAGGAGTTATGTTTCTCAAAATTATTTTACATGATTCTTCCCTGTGTCCTCCTAAAATACAATTTGGATTTTTTTAACAAATCAAGGGTGAGTTCATCACAAATAATTAACCAAGTAATCAATAAGAACTCACTAGAAGTCACTGTGAGTGCTTGTGGAGGGAGGGAAGTTAGGAAGCAAAGGCCATGCCATTAAGACCGATGTAACAGTTCCACCCTTCTTCGGACAACAAGGCAAGAGCTCTGCTGTAGATGATAAAATTCCAGGTGAGTGGGGTCCACCTGCAGGTTGCCCTCCTTTTTTTTAACCAAGACACAAAATCAGATGAAGTTCGGCTCACAGCTCATTTCCTGGAGGAAGCTCAAGATTATGTAGTGATTCACCTCCCTGTCTTTCTGTATTGGAAAAACAACTAGATCATTATACGGATAACCTTGAATCTGCTCATTGGACAACACAAAAGTAACAACTTGCATATTTCTGCACTCAATTATTATTGATCCTTGCGTATTTCAACGTCGAAGCTGAGATTTGAAGAGAGACTCTTTCTTGGGAGATCCAGGAAGACTTCGGGAGATGGTCAGGGCTGCAATGAGGAGAAGAAGCAGGTAGCAGAGCTGCAGGTTAAGGAGGTGGGGAGCATAGGAGGCCGAAATGAAGCAGATGGTTCTTGTCTTAGGGGAAAACTATGGTGCAAACAGCACAGGTGTGTTTGAAGAACAATGATCAGGGCTCGTTGACTAAAGCTGGAACTTTGAAGCAGGGAAATCATAGGAGAAACCTCCAGGAATGGTGGGTGGGGTCAGTGAGAAGTTTGTGAGCTAGCCTATAGACCACAGGTGGCAAACACAAGGCCCTGAGGCCGAATCCGGCCCTCCACCTTGTTTTATCCAGCCTGGCACCTTGTTTCTACCTGGCAGTAGTGCTGAGCTCTCACTTAACTGTTAAGGAGTAGTTACATTTATACAATCCTAAAATGACCCTAAAATTCAGCCCTTTGAAGGCAACATGAGGCTGATGTGGCCACCCGTGAAAATGAGTTTGATACCCCTGCTATAGACAAATAATCTCTGAAATATACATTCCTAAGGATATTAATCCCATGATTTCCTCAGAATGAATGTTTAAAAAGCAGGGTTAATGAAGGGTGCTGGTGATTCAACAATTTTAGGAAGTTCTTGCCCCCCTCAAGAGTCCCGATGCCTACGAATATACTAAAGGCTTTAAGATGTCCTGCATTAAAGAAATCTGCTTAACTCCTGCAGTCGGCCAAAATAATAGGCCTCCACAGGGGCTCCACTTCCTAATCCCCGGAACCTGTGACTGTGGCCTTGTATGGAGAAAAAGTAGAGGGAGATCTTTGCAGATGTAATTAATTAAAGATCTTCACTTGGGGAGACTACCCTGCATTGTCCAGGTGGCCCTGAATGCAGTCACCTGTGTCTTCGCTTATAAGAGGGAAGTGGAAGGAGGGCTGACCACACGCAGTGGAGCTGGCCTTGTGAAGACAGAACAGGGAGATTGGAAGATGCTGGCCTTGAAAACCAGAGTGATGAGCCCACAAGCCAAGGACTGCCGGCAGCTGTCAGGGGCTGGAAGATGCAAGGAAGGACTTTCCCTGAGAGCCTTCTGGGAGAGCGCCGCCCTGCTGACACCTTGAGCTCAGACTTCTCCCCTCCAGAATGTGAGAGACTCCATTTCTATTCTGAACCACCAGGTATGGGAAATTTGTTATGGAAGCCCTAAGAAATGGACTCAAATTGGGAGCGTTAACTGAATGATGTTCTGTTTCAGAATTACATTTGTGTAACAGTTATAACATTATAGAAATTACCAAGCCGTTACACGTGAGATTAAAAAGAAGAAAAAACAATCCGGCCTGTAGGAGGGCCAGTGGACTTACAAGATGAGAATTTGGAATTGTCCCAACACTCACTGACCCTCTAACCAGAATACGCACTTTTTTGGTCAACTCCACTGAAATGATCTGCACTGTCATGCAGGACACAGTCTAAATGAGCAGTAGAAAGGCTGTGGCTCTGTGGTCCCCAGACGGAGCGGCCATCAGGCCTCACTGAACCAAAGACTGTTTCTTATAAATGAGAAACAAAGCCATGGAGACTGAGCTCTCTGAGAAGTTCCCCAGTCATGGGTCCACAGGAACCAGCTCCTGCAGAGCCGTGGACGCCAGCATCCGAAGTGAAGAAAGGCATTTTCTCGTCTCCAACATCCTCTCAGCAAAAACGTAGCTCTCGGTGCTCAGGAGGCAGACACAGTTCAGGAGCTTCTTTGGACAGAGACCCCTGGTAAAACCACAGCCAGGGTCGTGTAGGGGCTATGGCACCGCGGGCTGTGTGGGCCTCCAGAAGCCAGAGTTCCAGGCTGTAGGAGCTGGTCCAGGGAGGCTGGCCACTGAGTGGTGTTGGGGGACAGAATCGAGCACCCCACTTTCTCCATCATGAGAAGAGGAGTGATTGCCCTATGCTGACACACTCCTCATCGTGAAACGGTGTCTGAGGGCCACTTCCCAACTTCCAGAACTTCCGTCACGAGGGACTATCCTCCTTCATGTGTCCCAGATTGTCCAGGGTGACCTCGGGACAACAGGGGCATCCTAGTGGCAGTTTAGTTCCGAGTGTCTCCCTGGAAATGCTGTCACGTACATTTTTAACGAAGAGTAGTTGTGACACTCCTGGGTTCCCGCAGGTTGCTTCTCTGTCTGCACCTCTGCATTAACTCATGTATAAAATCACACTCCCTGTTGCTCTGGACTTCTGCTCACCAAATGAAACCTTTAAAATGGTTCAGCTCTTTGACAATGTATATAGATCCTAATCCATAATGGTAATACTCAACCATCCAGCTATTCCTGTGCATTTGCTGTGTGTCGGCCTTTTACTGAATAAAAACGGACAGTATAGACTCTATATGGAGTAGTGCTTCCTACTTGACCAGCCAGACCCAGCTGAGCAGAATCTTCCTATAACCATATACAACACATTTAGGAAAAAACAAGAGAATGGCAAGGGAAAAAAGCACTCGACATGCATCCCTAACAGTAGGCATAAAATATGTGTTAAGGGGATGACTGAAAAGGGAGCTTTTGTTTAAAAATAATTACTCTGTGGATTGCTTAATCAGTATGGGTTTTCTTTTGGGGTGACAAACATGTTTTAGAACCAGACAGAGGTGGCTGAACATTTTGGGAACGTGTTAATTGTTCGCTTAAAGGTGGTTAATTTTATGTTATGTGACTATAACCTCAATTCTTTTAAATTATTACTTCCCATATTATGTCCTGAGGACCGAGCTAACTTAGTCATAGCTTCTCGAAGCCATGCAACGGCGGTTGTGGTCACTAAGAAGCAGGGAAGTCTATAACCCACTAAATCTCCGTGTGTCTGGAGCCTTTACTCTGCCAAACTACTTAAGAACACGAAAGTCCTTCCAGAAAAAGTCCATTTGCCCATTCAGTTTATGAGCTTCTAAGTTCGAATGTCCGTTGTAGAGACTGGACTGCTTGAAGCCTGTCCCAGAAGTATGGAGCTCTCAAAATGGAAAGAATATTACATTCTTACCTTCCTAGGCACCATAGTTAGAGAAATCTCATTTTGTGGAAGAGGGTACAGAGGTAAACTACTGGGTGGTCCGTTGGCTCAAGATAGAGGAAAAGAAAGGAAACAAAGTAAAAAACAGAAGGAGCAAGCCTGAAGCAGAAGCCTCCAGATTTCTGTTGAGGGAACAGTTTTTTACTTGAAAGTGAGGGTTGGGAGAGGAGTCACAAGAGAATAAAAATGATTAAAACTGCAACTTGGAAGACGGGCAGCACTCACGTGTCATCAGTGTTGAAGTATTTCGGCAGAAATCAGGAAAAATCACCAGACAGAGCCTTGAGCCCGTCACAACAATGCTCGAGGAGAGTGACAAATTTGACAAGGGTAGGCACAGACAGCCTGTGCCCAGCATTGGGCGGGGCCATAACAGCAGGCACCATAAGCGACTTGTCTTGTCAGTTATTGAGGTTTTGTGGCATAAAAATTATCTATCCAGTCTCCCTCCCGGGCCCTGGCACAGAGCTTCAGAAGCCCGTGGAGTTTCCTGAGTGATGAGCGTGTCTGTGTTCTCTGATGAGGTGATTCGCAATGGCCTCCAGGTAGCCTCTGGATGGCAGCTGGAGAGTGAAGTCAACCATGTGGCCAATGATGTCATTAATCATCCTGGGTAATGAAACCCCAATAAACACTCTGGGCACGAAGCTCAGTGGAGCTTCCTGGTTGATGAGCCATTGACATCCAGAGGGGAGAGAGGGGGTATGGCTGGAAGCACCAGGCAAAGGACAAGGAAGCTCTGTCCTCCCTCCCAGACCCCATCCATGGGAACCTTTATAGTAAAACAAATCTCAAGTGTAGCGCTTTCTTGAATTCTGTGAGTCCTTCTAGCAAATTATTGAACCTGAGAGGGTCATGGGAACCCCGTATTCACAGCCAGAAGCATGGTCAGAAGTGTAGGTGGCCTGCGGACCCCAGGGTGCATCTGGTGTCTAAAGTGAGGGCAGGGTTGGGGCGCACTGAGCCCTTACCTTGCGCGTCTGGCGCTGCTGCCGAGTGGTTAGTGTCGGCACTGAATTACGGTGCACCCAGCTAGGGTGCAAACAGATGCAATGTGTATTTCCATTTCTACCTCACCAAGCGATGTAACCCCCTTAAACAGGTAACATTCTGACAGACTTTGGGAACCAAAACAGGAAAACCTCCTTCAGAACTTAGCTATGCAGCTTATTTTCATTCACAACAATGACCTCTGATATGTTCCAAAGGCGATCTATGACTCTTTTCTCTTCCAAACACAAGAAATGTCAGTTCTATTCACATGAAATTAGAAACCTAGGTAGGTTTTTCGATCTGTTTTTTCTCTCACATGGTTTCCAGATTTCTCTGGGGGGAAAAGTATTTAGAATTTAATCAATGATTTCTTGGTAACTTACCTTTCTTGACAGCCAAATATCACACATAAATAAATCAACTTTTGAAAGGCATACCTGCATTCTTTAAGGAGCCTATACTTACCTCAGAACCGGTAGAATAAAAACACAACAAAAGGCCAGATTTTAAGGAGACTGAAAGATCTAAGAAAAAGAATTGCCACGTAACTTCTTAAGTAGTGGGTTACATGAGAGGGAGTTAGGGTTCTGGAATTGTTTCTTTAAATGTATCATTTCCTTTCAGACTGGTCAAATGGAATTTCAATTTCCAAACATTCTGAAACTGTAATGTTTTGTCATAATCACGCCAAGAATAGGAACGATGCTTTTCAAACGCCAGGCGTTAAGGAGTCCAAGGAGCAAACAGAAGAACCTCTGAGGTTTGAGGCAATGACCTGATCTCAGTCCCAAAACTGCAGACAACTTAGCACCATTTCTTGCTCCAATGATCTGATCCTGCAATTTAATTTCCTAGAGTTTCCAGACAAAACGGTCAGTCAGATTGAAGGAGGTTTCTGTCCCCCAAGTCCAGAAAACAGCAAAAGAAACTGTAGACACAGAGAGAAACAATAACCATGGACGGCAAATGTGCAGCTGGTCCAGCGTGGGTGAGATCGAATAATACGGATGCTGTTCAAAGGCCCAACCAACCGCAACAATGCGGAAACGCCTTGCACAGTCGTGGGGGCACAGTGACGTATGTGTGGAAAATCCCTGGCCTTCGCTGCTTTTTAGCTCAGCAAATATCTGTTTTTTCCCAGCTGTTAACAAGTGTAAGTTTTTAACAAAACTTCAGAGTCTAGTATCCAGCAGTTTATACCTTTACCATAAGGATTCATCATCTTGGTCCCCGCCGAACATGCAAAGAGATTCAGTCTAAATTGTTGAGAGCCTTGCTACCCATCCTATAATAGAGAAAAGGTGGAAGAGAGTGAGGGAAAGATAACTTAAAAATCAAGCTATTCTGCCCTGGCTGGTGTGGCTCAGTGGACTGAGTGCTGGCCTGCAAATCAAAGGGTCGCTGGTTCAAATCCCAATCAGGGCACGTGCCTGGGTTGCAGGCTGGGTCCCCAGTGGTGGGTATGAGAGGCAACCACACATTGACGTTTCTCCCCCTCTCTAAAATAAACAAATCTTTTAAAAATCAGGCTATTACTCCTAGAATCACTTCCTTTTCTCAGCAGATTGAGAAGTACCGTTGTAGCCAAAGAACAAGGGAGTACACGTGGGGAGTGCACGAGAGACCCAGAAGCAGCTGGGGTGGGGGAGAGGAGTCTTGTTGTGATGGAGAAATGACCGTTTTAACTGGACTGGACTGCGGGGTACCACAGAGACCCACATTCACTGGCAGGACGGGGAGTGGTGACCCACCAAAAGCTGCTTGGCAATCAAGACCTGCTCTCCATGGCCATCTCACAGGGTGAAAACATGGGGTTCTGTCATCACATGGAGGCCACCAACCATTAGGGGTCCTGAGGAAGGGACATGGCACTCTAAACTGGCCTGAGCTGTGTCCCCTTAAGTTGCCTCATCAGACCCCACCCACCTCACAGATGACTCGTTCCTCTCTGCAGAAGCCTGAGGGACAGAGAGGCTGGTTTCCATGGAGATGGTTAGCAGCTTTGCTGGTATCCCCTGCAGAAGGGAGAGAAACTCACATCCATGCACACGCACATGCACACTCATACATATGCACGCTTCAGCTAGACAAACTGGTCATAACTGCTGTCAATGGGTGTGTGTGTGCACAGCAAGAAATGTGAAATAATTGAAAGGGGCTTGTGGGGGTCGCAGAGCAAGGACAGGATGAGGGGATGTTTGGGGGACATGCCTTTCTCGAGCATCTGTAACCTGTGAATTACGTCAGCATGAAGAGAGAATGCCACCGTGTCTGCATGCTGGGCACAGGCAGGTCGGCCTAGAACCAGGCCACGGCACCCAAGTGGGCAAGACTTTCCCTGAGGGCCCAGCCTGGTGTGGAGCCAGAGCCAAACCCTCCCCAGTGAGCCTGGGAGACCAGAGAACCCCTTGCCCAAATCATCGCCTGGGAACTTCAGCAAAGCCATGGCGGACCAAACAACAGTAACAGCAGCAGTCTCCCCCAGAACCGGGACGGGGGTCTGCGGTCGGCTGACTGGGAGAGGGCCCTGCAGAGCCACGTGGGAATTCCGGGGCTGTGGGAGAAACTCCCTCTTGCTCTTCCATAGGAGTGTTCGCCCTTTTATTTGGGGATCTGGTTTCCCCATAGTCTCAGCACCACCTTCTGTTAGCTGTGTGACTTCTGTGAGACCTTAGAAAAGTTCCTCGGCCTCTCTGGTTTTTCATCTGTAAAACAAAATTCGTAAGTTACTGTCTGAATAGCACTTAGTACGTACCAGGGGCTTTTCCAAGCACTTTACTTTCTCATTAATTTGTCACAACAGCCATCTGGGATGACTCCAGTTATTATCCTTGTGCTGTGGGTGAGAAGGCTAAAACAGAGAGGTTAAGAAATCTGCTCAGAATCACACAGCAAGGAAGGAACAGTCTGGATCCCAACCCAGGCCACCTGACTCCAACCCCATGCTTAGCCTCCATGCAGCGGCACCTTGCTGTCACGGTGGGAGGTACTGATTCACTTTTATCCTAAATGCTTTACATGTATTAGTGTCGTTAATCTCAACAGTTCTAGGAAGTTGATGGTCATAGACTTTTAAATGAGGAAAGTAAGGCACAGAGAGGTAAAATAACTTGCCCAAAGTGCCACAGCTAGAATGTGAGGGGACTGGGATTTGAACTCATGCGGACAGGCTCTGGAGCACTCAGGACGGAGGATCTGAAAGGACATCAAAAGAAACCAGCAGAAGAGGGCAGCCTGTGGATGCAGATGAGGCCGGCGTCCAGGGCCAGCCCAAGTGGGTCTCTCAGGTTCACCGCAGCTGCGCGGGTCAGGCAGAGATGATGTGGGGGTGGGGGTCTTGCTTCCCATGGGATCAGAGCAGTGGACCAGCCCGTGTGCCTCCCCTTCGAGTCCCCCCATTGTGAAGAGATCCACGCCAGCAGGTTTTTCTGCTAAAGACACAGCAAGGCCCCTCCCCGGCCGGCACAGCCCTGCCACCAAGGTCTGGGCCACGACCTAACTTTGTCAACGTCCGCAGAACCTACAGCCTCAGACAGTTCACGACTCGCACAAGAGAAGGGGAGAGGTGAGAAGGCACATCATGGCAAAATGCGAAGGCCAGCCTGACCCTTACATGTGCATTTTGTCGCCACAACAGCATGTATTCTAATGGAACAGCAGCAAAACTGGTATGAACTGGAAATGAACTGATTTCACCTACAGTTGGTGCTTGGGGCTTGGAAGCATCCCTCTGTCCGAAACTCAGTTATGCAGAGCCAGATGGACACAACATCGGTTGTGTTCGCTGACCTGACAGGGCCACTTTAAGTGCCTACTTTGTCCTGAGCCAAGCACTTCATCCTGGGCTGAGCCATGGGACTAGACACTTCCCCTGAGTACCAGTTTCCTGTGACCGCCCCAGGAGGACCGAGTCACCAGCCCCCTGTTCTGGAGACTCTACCCAGTTACCTGCTCCCTGTGGCTTGTGAGGCTGGTGTCCACAGCCACACCGTGTGGTGCCATCACCTCATCGCTGCCACATCCATCTCCTTAACAGCCAAGAAGGGGGCCCCTGCACTGAGCTCCCAGCTCTGATGCCAGGTTAGCCAGAACTCTAGACTCTCAGAGCCCCACAGCACTTGACTGCTCCCCACTCCTGGCTCTGAGAGGAGCCTCCAGGCTGTGACTCCGCACCAAGGCTGAAGGGGGTGGCAGGGCTGAAGTGTCGCTTTAGCCAGGAGGATCCTTCAAAGGCCAGAGTGGCACGCCCTGATAGGATTCCGTCAGCAAGATTTGTGCGGCCAACACATTTTTATTCATAATTCAGAAGGTAGTTGCACATTCCTTCCAATCCCAAGGGCAGCGTCCCTTCAGCACCGGGACGGCTGTTCTCACACATGAGACTGCCCCCTTGTCCCCCCCTGAGCCATAGAAACGGCCCTGAACTTCATCCTCTCACCAAGCTGGGGGTGCATGATTTATCCCCCTGGGACCTCGTTCTATTTGCAGTGTGTTTTACAGAGGTTGTCCTGAGGATGGTTTCCCATCCCCCCAAATGCCCCCTCCCATTGCATGATTGCCTGCGGACCTTCCCCGGGGCCACACTGCCAGCCATGTGAATGGGACATGGCTACAGATGTGTTGCTTCCTGACAAGTCTGAGGTGGGGAGGGAGCTCTCAGAAGCCCCCCCAAGATTTCTCCAATTTTGGTGCTCGGTTGCTCTGTCAGTTTCAAAGCACATTTCACTGGGAAAAATATGCACAAATATGAGGACACAGGACAAGCTCCTGCAGATGGATGCAAACAAGACAAAGCCCCCGACAGAAAAACTGTCCAAAGACACAAACTGACCGCTCACAAAAGAGGAAACGCAAATAGCAAGAGTCCAAGACACGGGAAGAGAAGGTCAATATTCAAAGTAAGAAAAGAAATGCAAATGGAATCACCATGATGACCTCCTTTTGCCTGTTCCCTGGGCCACGTTCTAACGTGGGAAACACCAGGTGGGTGAAAGTAAGAACACAGGGGTCTCTCACTGCCCTCTACTCGGCAAATGGGTTACCATGACTCTTGGAGTCAGCGTGGCTATGCGGGTCCCTCCTCTCTTGCTCCTCTCCTGCCAACACTTCATCCTGAAGCTTCAATTGGACAGGTGCCCAGAGAGGGGGGCACATGGATCTTCACTCAAAGTTGCTCGTGGTAGCGAAAAACTGGGGACAGAGTTTCCATCAGTGAAAGATGAATTTGTGGTGCCACCGTTCAATGGAATGGCTTGAGGCCTTTAGAAGGTTGGGGTTTATTAATGAACACAGTGCATGGAAGTACCTGCACCAGAAGTAGTTGAGCAAAACAGATATTGTGCATAGTGCGATCCTACTAGGAAAGAATTATTTGTTTGCATGTGTGTGTGCATGGGCTCACCTCCACGGGCATTACTCACAAAGAGATATCTGGAATTGCACAGGGGTGGGCAAAAGTAGGTTAATAATACATAATGCAATAATTAATAAATAAATAATAATTCAAGAATAAACTCCGTGTTTCATGTATCATATACTCGCAACTATAAACCTACTCTTTCTCGGTCCTGTATTTAAGAAAATGTTACATTGTTATTTCTGATGGTAAAATACTGTACTAGTCACGGTAGGATAGGCTATGCTACATTAAGAAATAAACTCAGGCACGTAATGATCCAATATGGAACGATTTTATGTCTTACTTATATAAAGTCCAAGTGACAGGGGTGGCTGGTTGTGGACAGAAGCCAGGCTGCTTGCATTTGCGGCTTTGTCATCTCTAGCATGTGGACCCCAACGTCACTGTGGGGGACCTCTCCATCCTAGACGGTTAGGCAAAAAAAGGCTAGACAATGTCACAGGGAAGGATATAATGAGCCAGGCCCAGGAGTAGCACATCCCCTCCTCATGGTTGCCCCCCTACGTGCGGCTGGGCTGCCTGTTCACCTCTGTCTCCACAGGTGGGGAGCAAACCTCCCAAAATCCCAGAGGTACCAAGATTTTCACTTTTTCTATTTTTTCTGCATTGTTTGGATTTTCCAAATGAGCTTGCTATTATCTTTATAGTCAGAAAAAATTACAGCAGAGTTTCTTCCTTAAGTATAACAGTATCTTCATTTTAAAAAGAGAGAGAAAGAAGGAAAATGACAGAGGAGACAGAGATCAATACAACACGGAGAAACAGAGGACATGCAAAGAGCTTACCAGATAAGAAAAGGCTAACGGAGTGCATCACCACCCAACCGGTAGTACATGAAATATCAAAGGTCTTTTTTTAAGAAGAAAAGATTAAAAATCTGAACAATAAAATGGCAATAAATACAAAGCTATCAATAATTCGATCTAAAAAACAAAATAATCGAACAAGCAGAACAGAAACAGACCCATAGCTACAGAGAGCACTTTGACAGTTGCCAGACAGGAGGTGGGTCAGGGGGATGGGTAAAAAAGGCGAAGGGATATGGAGAAGTACAAATTGGTTATTACAGAACCGTCATGGAGACGTAAAGTACAGCACAGGGAATGCAGTCAGTAACATTCTAATAACTACGTGTGCTACCAGATGAGTGTGAGATTTTATTGGGATGATCATTTAGCAAGTTATATAATGTCTAATCACTAGAGTGTACACCCGAAACTAATATAATAATGTATGTCACCTGTAATTGAAAAATAAAAATTTAAAAAATGATTTTAAAAAAACCTGGGGGAAAAAAAAGACAATGTGGAGAGCTAGCCCAAGAGAACCAGGGGCTGTATGTCACACCAGGCCAAGGTTCCTGTGCCCTTGGCTTTCTTATCCCAGGGACAGGTGCCCTCTCTGGGTGCCCCCACCTTCCACATCCGCCGGCAACAGCACGCAGAGATCTTAGCCCTGGAAAACTCATCTTTCTGTTACAGCATCTTAGATCTCTAGGGCACAAAGTAGGGCGATATTACTGAATCTGATTTTGAACACAAGGAAAAGTCAACTGCATTACCAAGGGATTAGCCGCTATTTAAAAGTGTACACAAGGCCAGGCATAATCTCATAAAAATGAATGATTCATGCATTTCTGGGATGGAGCAAGGGAAGGCTCACCAAGACTGCCATTCAAGTAGCAACAGTCCATCTTTGAGCTATTATTCCCACTCATGACCTCTCTTTAAGGCCAACTGTGGTCCTTTCGCTCCTTGCTCGGAATAACATGGCAAAGCTAACCTGAGGGCTGCTGACCAAAATCATCAGCCCATTTGACGTGATGCAGAGTTACATTAACATTTTAAACATAATGCCCCAGTACCCTAAAATAGGATGAGTTCCACACATTTCAGAATGGTCACCATTAAAATGTATTCTAAGGTCATCTCACTACTGGGTTGCTGTTTATGATTTAATTCATAGGAGAAGCCATGCATTTCACACGAATCTTATTTATACAGCAAATGTGTGACCACTCAGAATTCCACAGAGAAAGGTTTTTGCAGAAGAGAGAGTCACAGATTTTCATCAGTGGGGACAGCATCGCAGGAGGTGGCCGCTGCTGTGGCTCCCACGTGTCTGGTGAGTTCCCAGACTCACCGCTGCCTGGGAGGTGCAGACTACTGCAGAGGCAGGTGAGGTTCGGGTCTAGCCTGATGTCTCCAGCCTCTGCAGAGATATCAGGCCAGTGAACCAGGGCCACCCCATCTGCTTCTCAGCCAGAAAGGAGGTACAGAGGCCTCCAATTCTCCCAAAGGAGCTCTGGGCACAGAACAAAAGCATGCTGGGTCGTGTGGGTCTATCCTCCGATGTGACAACTGCCATTGAACCTCCCACAACTCTTTGACCTTCAGGGTCACACACTTGTGACTTTGGAACTTGAGGGACTCACTCCAGGGCTAGATTGCTGCATTTCTCTTTACTGGTTTAATTTAATTATGGCACGAAGGTTTCAGTTCATTTTTCTCAAGGCCCCAACAACATCAGCCGTTGCTCTAATGAAAGTAATTTTTCCGAAGATTGTAAAGCATTAGTTTAACTACACTCAGTGCTCCTGGCCTGTGGGGTAAGTGTAGGTCATTAGGAGTTAAAAGCTGTCCCCAAATGCAGAGATATGTTAGTGACTTCAAAAGAAGCCAATTCTCACAAAGACTTCGTGGGAAAATGGAGAAAGAAATGGAAAAACAATCTTTTTAATTGTTATAGAACGTTTTTAAAGAAAGTATGCTACAAGAGAAAACATCTTTTATAGCCCATTATAATCATTTCCATTCACTTCTCCCAAAGTCACAAAACAGTGTAATAACCTACAAATATTTCATATGCCTTTACAGAAATGTCAGTCAGCTGCTTCACTCACAAAAACTGAACGCTGAAACTCCCCAGCTAAGTTTAAGGGTTAGCTATCCACGTTTCATTCATCAGTTACCAGTCTTGGCAATTTATTACTGTTAAAAAGGCAAAAATATGTTGCATGCATTAAAATGTTACTTTCGCTCTACTGATTAGACAAAACGTTTATATTTGTGAATTTAGATCAAAGTCTTTACAGTCAGTGGCTAGAAAACTGGGAGAACTGAAGTAGACCAGGTCATGGCGCCCGACTCAGGCTCTCGGCTGGGCTCGGGTCTCTTTTCCATCTTCTTTTGCTCACCAGAGGTTGAAAGATCCTAATCGAATTCCAGGTCCCCCACTCTGCTCCTTACTTGGGGCACACCATTTCTTCTCTCTCTGGACCCCTCACTTGTGAAAATGGACACTAGCTTTCAACTTTCAACCGGCCGTCAGCCGGGGGTTCTTCCCATCTCAGCCACGACCGCTCCTGTGGAAGCAGAAGACATTCGCTCCGCAGCCGTGCTTGGGTCTCGCGGGCCAGGCTCTGCGCTGGAGGGGATACTGTTGTGTGAATTGTCACACACCGGTGGCTCACCCCAGCAGAGCATTAGTCTCACATAGCTCTGGAGGCCACAGATTCAAAATCCAGGTATCACCTGCTGGGCGGGCCCCTCCTGGCCAGTCTAGACTGGGGGTGGCTGTCACTTGCTGGTGCTCTTTGTCATGGAGCAAAGTGCTTGTGTCTGCCTCAACGCCAGGTGACATTCTCCGTGTGTCCTCACATTGTCTTCCCTCTGTGCGCGTCTCTATGTCTTTCAAGGATATCATTAATTGGATTAGGGCCACCCTCAGCCAGTGTGACCTCATCTTACCTGAATACTTCTGCAAAGACCCTGTTTCCTAATAAGATCACATTTGCAGATACTGGGAATTTGGGGGAACACAATTTAACCCACAACAAAGGGGGATACAGCAGAAACCAAGGCCCTCAGAGGGCTCACAATCAGAGACTCTGACAGCAAATGGGTCAGACTCAGCACTGGGCAGAGAGACGCCAGGCTCGTGTTCCCTGGGGGTGACGCGTGGCACTGGATGCCAACAGAGGAAGGAGGCGGCACCTGACATTGGTGAAGCATATTTTCCCTTCCACCGTCAATGTCATTATCTTGATTACAATGACACAGTTCTCACAATTCAAGCAGAAGGATAGCATCGCCTTGCAACCTCAGCCTCACCCCTCGGCTGAGGGGCTGTTCTCTCATGAAATTTTTAATTGAAATATGATTCACATGCCCTGAAAATGGCCACCTCTAAAGTGTATTATTTAGTGGTTTTTAATATCCTCACAACATTGTGGGACCACTCTAATCCAGGACATTCGCTCACCCCAAAAAGAAACTCTGTGTCTTCGAGCAGTCGATCCACAGCCCACTCCCACCTCCCCAATCACGAGTCTTCTCGCTGTCTCTGCAGACTTCCTGCTACAGACTGTTCACAGCGTTGAATTTAACGATAGATACATGTAGCTTCTTTTACTCAGCATAACGTTTTCGAGGTTCCTCCACGTTCATTCCTTTCCCTTGCTGGATAATATCCCATTGGGTGCGTATACCACATCGCCTTTATACACTCGCCAGTCGATGGGTATCTGGATGTTCTGACTCTTTGGCTACTCTAATGCTTCCACGACACCCGTGCAGTAGTTTTCGTGAGGACATCTGTTTTCAGTTCTGTCGGATATGTCCCTGGGGGTGGAATTGTTGGGTCACACAGAAACTTTATGTTTAACTTTTTGAGGAAGTGCCCAGATGTTTTCCAAAGCAGCTGCCCCATTTTACAAACAAGGAATGAGGGCTCCGAGTTCCCCGCATCCTTACCAACACTTGCTGTTGTCCCCCTTACCTGATGACAAGCGTCCTGGCAGGTATGAAGTAGCATGTCACTGAGGCTTTGACTTGCATTTCCCTCATGACTAGTGACTGGCCTATCTGCCCCTGTGCGCATGGGCAACTTGAGCATCTTCTCTGGAGAAACGACTCTTCAGACCCTCGCCCACCCGCTCACTTGGTGCGGAGCATTTTTGCTCACGCAGATTTTGAGCCCAGAAATAAAATTCAGAGATGGAGGTTTGGAAAGAAGGGAAGGGCAGGCCTTATTGGCGAGAATTTTCCCCAGAAGGATCCCCCCTCACAGAGGCCTCACCATCCTTACTCCCACCCCTGGGCTCCAGGAAGTCGGGGGTTTCACGGAGAAGACACAGCTCACCCAAAGGTGACCCCGGTGCAAATGCTGCGAGAGACACAGGTACAGGTAGAACGCTGTCATTTCTTCAAGGGGATAGCAGGTGTCACCCATCCACTTTAATTTGAAGCACACAGGGACCACTTTCCTGTTTCTCTGCCTCTGGTCCGCAGTCTAAAGTGAGGAGGCTCAGAAATCACCCCGGGCGGGCGGCAGGGTTGGGGGCGGGGAGGAGGGGCTCCTCCACCAGTGGAAGGCAGCAGTCCCCAGCCCAGTGGCGTCTGCGCCGCAAAATCACCTCGAAAGCACATTCCTGCGATGAAATACTGTGCAACACTGTCTGGGGAAGAGACTCTTAAGCCAATTAGAGGCAGGAATTATGACAAATGCTGTAATTACGATCCAGGCCGACTGACTACAGCCCATGAATCTTCTGCTCGCACGCTGGCTCGGGTGTCCCAGACTTATTTCTGCGGTGGAATGATGTCTTGTGCTAGCAAGTACATTTCGAGATCATTCAAATGCTGTGTTATGGGGGGTGTGAATTTGAGGTCATAGATTCTCAGCCAGAACTGTGGCTGGAAGGAAAACCCTACAACGGGAGAGGTGAGCTGCACCGTCCACTCAGCGCTCTGTGGCCACTGGGGCCAACGGACAGGGCTGACTATTTTTATCTTTTTTTTTTTTTTGCTCCCCATCACATTCTGGTTGTTCCAGCTGGCCCAGAGGAAAGAATATAATTGTTAGTGCAACGGTCAAAGGCTTGAAGGCTTACCAGGCCCCTGTGCTATGGAAGGAGAAAACCACCCATTGGAGATTCACCACCTTCAAAGGTTTTCAACATTTTTACTGAGTCTGATATTGTTGAAAGCCATGCTGATTATGGACACTTACACAATGGAATACTACTTGACCATAAAAAAGAAGAAAATTTTGCCCTTTGAAGCAGTATGGATGGACCTGGATCCACCCATGTCCATGTCAGTCAGAGAAAGACAAATACCATGTGATTTCACTCCTATGTGGAATCTAATGATCAGACTGCACTAACAAGCAAAATGGAGACAGAATGTACCCCTTGTATACACCCTGACTGGTGACCAAACCCACAACCCAGGCATGTGCCCTGAGCAGGAATCGACCGGCAATCTTTCATTCTGTGGAACAATGCCCAGCACACTGTGCCACACCGGTCAGGGCAAGAACTGGCTGCTTGTAGCAGCTGGCTCTCCCTCCCTTCACCACCAGCGTCTCTCCCCCGCACACACCCACCAACCCTCGCCGAGCCTCCAGCCCCTTACAGCCCAGTCTCTCTCGGAGTCCCTGATAACCCAGGGCAAGTGGGTCACAAAGTAAAACATGAAACCTTGCCACAAGTGCAGGGTTTCATCGAGTCACTGACAACCGTCAGGTGGGGTCCTCCTGCATCCCAGGGTACGTTGCTGGCACATAGTGACTGGCAGGGACGGGCCTGTGCCAACCAAAGAGGAGGAAACGAGGGAGATGGCAAGGAGAGCATGCCTTCGAGAGAATGATGTGAACGTCAGGAGGTTATCAGAGGCCTTGGGGAAACAAAGCCCCTGCCTATTTTTGGAGAGCTGACCCTCTTTATGGCCTTCCTGATAAGCCCAGTGCGTAAACTGAAAGCCCTCAGATTGTGTTAATATTCAGGGTTGCCAGAAAAATCTTCCCAATGAAAAATAAGCACTTAATTTGTCCGTTGTTCTCAGAACTCCTACAAAGGGTAATTATAACCAAAAGCATGTTCAGTGGATGATAATATGAACTTATTTCAGTTTTTGTTCCAGTTTTCAAGATAAAGTCCCAACAATGGTACCATTTTCTTTCCACTGTTCAGCATCAAGTTTTGGTCCCCATTTTGCTGAAGTGAATTCCATCACAGCCTTTCTCCAGCCTAATGGGGCTTCCCTCACTCTGGCCTCCCTGCCCACCATCCAGTGTGGGATGAGTGGGCATCTCAGCTGCCACCAGCTCACACTCTGCCTAGGCAGCCCTGCTCAAGTAGCCCAGCCTAGGTAGCCCTACCCAGGTAACCCTGCCTAGACATCTCTGCCCAGGTAGCCCAGCTCAGGTAGCTCTGCCCAGGTAGCCCTGCTCTGGTATCTGAGGAAGTCTCTACTCCAGCAACATTGGGCACTCTTTGTTCCAGCAGTGTTTTCCTTTTGTTCTTGGTAAAGGCTCCATTTCCGATTTCTTCTAAGACTTGAGCTGAGAGTTATCACTAAGTAATGAGCCTCTTCTTACCAGTGCCTCGGACGTGCTTGTCTTGGTGCTATCCTAAGGGTGGGTAGTCCAAGCTATAATAGATAGAGGTATGTGGTGCCTTTCTTACTAAAACCACATTTTCAAGAGTTCGAGGGAGCCTGAATAGAGCTTGGTCACAGAGAGAATCTGTCACTGCCAAGACCCATGTGGCCCTGGGCTGGCCTGTCTCCCTGCTTCCAGCTTCTCCTGATCCCCTCTTTCTCTTCTTCTCCTCCCCCACAAAGCTGCTGGGGTCTGAGCCTACCTGTGCAGGATGACAAGCTAACACGCTTCCCCTCTGAGAAGCACTGTGATTTTTCAACAGCTTCACTGAGATACCATACAGTTCCCCCATTTGAAGTGTACAACTCACTTTTTTTAGTATATTCCCTGGTACATCTAACCAACACTGGAGTCAGCTTGAGATCTCACATTTTTATCTCCTCAGAAAGGAAGTCATACCTGTTAGCCTCCCCTTGCCACCCGCATGCCACCCCCATGTCACCTCCACCTTAAGTTAAGTCTGTCACCTATTGTCTGTCACTAGACACTTTCCTATTCTGGACATTCCATATGACTAGAATCATATGATTCCAACGTGCGCTGTTGTTTCTGGCTTCTTTCCCTGAACAGGTTCCCAAGGTCCATCCATGTTGTAGGTTGCATCCACACGTCCTTTATATGGCCGGATAACTTCGTCGCGTGAATAGGCCAGGTCTTACTTATCCATTCGTTAGTTGGTGGACATTTGGGTTGCTCCCACCTTTTGACTATTGCACACAATGCTGCCTCGAACACTCATGGCGGGTTTTGTGTGGATGTGTGTTCGTTTCTCCCAGGGCAGCACTATTATTTACCCATACCTGAGTACACAGACCCCACCAGTCTCCTTAAGAGGGTACCAGGGGTGAGACTCCTGGGACATGAGGCCCGTGGGGAGGAGGGTTCCAGGCAGGGACAGAGCCTTCTCTGGGCCTCCCCAGAGCCCACCCTGGTGGCTGCCTGCCCGCCTGTGCCACACACAGTCAGCGGTTTGGAAGCACAGGGTCAACTCCTGCCTCAGCCGTCTGCCAACCACATGTTTAAAGGCCGGTTACTCCCGTCCCTAGACTTCTGCTCCTCCCGCTTTACACAGAGCTAATAAAGATGTACTTTATGGGACGGCTGCATTATTAGAATGACACATCAAGCAGCCCGTAGCACAGTGTCCAGGATAGAGTTCCTATGCCATTCATTATTGATTATCAATTAGGAAGCTCTGAGCTGCAAGTGAGAAAATTTTTAAATAAGTTACTTGACTGGAAAACACCCCTTAATTAAGGCGGACAGGTATTCTCATGGCCACGAAGAGGACACGGACATAGGAGGCGTAACGAGAGCAGAGGCTGGTGGCCTGGTGTAAGCTGCAGGGCATTACTAACCTTTGCTGGGAATCGCGTTCCTTACCTGCAAAGTGCAGGAAGAGTTAAACCGACTGTGAGGATGAGACGAGATAAGAAGCCAAAACCCTTAACCTGTGGTAGGTGCTCAATAAACCGTAGCTGCTTGCTCCTTATTTTCTCTCCCTATGCCACTGGGCTCCAGAATCGGCGCTCTTCCCAAAGTGCTGCAGAAAGGTCTGCTTTGCTGCTTGCAACTGTTTAACATCAGGCTTTTCAGAGAGATGGGCAAAGACAGCCATTGCTGTGCCTCTCTCAGCAGGCCGCGGGGATAGATGCAGAGAGGGGGCTGAGCGCAAAGGAAACAAAAATAATTAACTTGGCCATTGAGCTGGGCAGCTGCTGGATCAGCCAGTGTCCGAGCTGAGACCACAGAACTAGAACACCACCGAGAGCCATGCGGCTCGGCTGCGGACCCGGCTCTGCACCCAAGGACGACTCACCACAGAGCAGCAAGTGAGAGGTAGCTGCCCATGCACCAGCATCCAGGGCTCATGGACTGACTTCTCCCTTCACTTGCTTTCTTTTATTTCACCTTCGGTGAGCCCGCTGGCCCCACAGCACACGTGCTGGGACTTGCTAGCTGTTAAAGAGACCCCATGACAAAAAAAAAAAGCGCTCTGCGAGGAAAAACAAAGCACATCTCTTTAGTATCAGTAAAAAGTGTTTACCCAATTCATATGCAGAAAATAAGGTGGGAGGAAATAGGGATATTTTTAAAGCCGGCTAAAAAAACATATTTCAATCTTTGCCAACAGATTAGAAAAGCAATATTGATAGACCTACTTGACTGGCCTGTCACCTTGGAGAACAAAAACAAACAAAGAAAAATGGGTGACAAGACTTCCCATCAAGGAAAAACCTCTTCAAATATTACACAGCAATGGTCAAAACCCTTCTAGAATTATATATTCTTTTGTGTACCCTGGTTCTTTCTTTTATTAGCAGTGATTTATGCCAAGAAAAAATATTTTTGGCCCAGGCTGCCTGCACAACTCAAGAGATATTCTCGAAAACTTTCTTCTTTCAAAGGACAGTATATGTGTCCCCCTGCCCCACCGCCAGCCCCCAGCCAGAGCCCTAGCACACCTGGCCTGCCGCTCAGTGCCCGGGTCACCCCAATGTGGACCATGGGAGCTGCGGATGATGGTCAGATGATGGTGCGCTTGTGTCTGGGTCCATGAGCCCCAGATCCCAGGCATTTGGGAGTAACGCTATCATTTTTCTTCATTTTAGAATTGACAAGGAAATGTTTTATTTTTTTCTTTTTTACTGTAAGGTTAATTGAATCTGTCCTGGAGGCATGAAAAAGGACTGGAGTTGTGCTGAAGGGCAGAGTCCTCCTGTGACCTCACAGCTGGTCCAGAGGACGCATATGGCTGAGGACAAGGTCCTCTCAGAGCGTCCAACAGCACCATGAAGCCAACACTTTGTGACAAGGCACCCAATTGGACTGTGAGACAAATCTAAAAATAGACAGTAAAGATCTAGCAAAGGAGAAATCACAACGTAAATTGGCTTTTGCAATCCAACTGCGATAAACAGTGGGGAGTAATGGAAATGTAATTGTGGAGCCTTGGATGAGGTATTAAGCTTTGAACAGAAAAGATTCACATTAGCAAACGCCAGGGTGATTCTTCAAGGGGGGGGGGGAGGAGGGTGCGATTTCGACTTGATCAGCCTTACCCTTTCAGTGTGTTTACAAAGCTTTTTCCAAAAGCTTGCAAAAGGGGAAAAAATGGAGTTCTCCAGCACAACATCACCCTTGCATTTCAAAGACCCTAGAGCCACCATCCCCTTAGACATATGTGGGTCACCTACAATTATCAGAAATCCACATTGGTTCTAAATCACCTAGAGTCCTCACACAAGCCTGTGCAGCAGGAGGCTGTCTCAGCTTGCTCTGCACAACTTTGGGCAGGTACTTCATCTCCCTAAACCTCAGGCTCCTCATCTGTGAAATGGAGAGGATAACTTTATCTGGAGCCTCGGGCCACTCTGAGAACCAAACAAGAGAATTCATGTAAAATATAGAGGGATCCACCTTGGCAAAAAGAGGCAGACATCAGTGCTAATTATTGGTTTTCCGGCTCAAGGGAGTCAGGCACCCCTCCCTCCCTGCTGCTTCCTGTTTCCCTCTACCTGCCTTTGATAAGAACATCTCAGGAATTCATTTCTTCTCCCTGAGGGCAGTCAAGGCTGAAGAAGGCATACCTGTGAGTCACAATTCAAGATGTTGAGACTCTATACCCCAAGAAGCCACAAAGAGGGTCACTGATTTCGAATGTAGTAATCAGCAATGGAAAAGCTAGACTGTCACAGTTGAGACTAGATAGACTGCAGTCCTTTCTGACCCTGTATTGACCTCCAGCCCTACCCCACCCCTCACTCACACATCTGAACTCACATGGCCTTCAAGTTCACTGTGTGTTGTGCAAGTTTCAGAAGCACTAGCCTTCCACTCGGACCACAAAGCCAATGGTTATGTGTCGCAAGGGGCTCAAGACCCCACAGTTCTGATCCAGAGAAGTTATATCTACCAGCATCCCTTAGGAATGCTTTAGGCTGCAAATAACAGAGAAGCCTTTGGACAGTGGACTAATCCATGGGGAATAGTATGCTTTTCTGACATTATGTGGAATCAGTGGTAGGAGTGATTGGCATGGACTCAGTCATCCAAGGTAGAGACTCTTTCCTTCATCTCTGCCAGTCTTAGCAAGTTAACTCTTCATTCTCAAGCTTGTCCCCTGTCTTGGGGTTGTCTTAGTCTGCTGTGGCTGCCATAACTTAATACTGGAGACTCAGGGGCTTAAACAACAGAAATTTATGTCCTCGCATTTCTGGAAGCTGGGAGTCCAAGACCAGGGTGCCAGAATGTTTGGGTTCTGGAGAGGACTGCCTTTCTAGCTTACAGACAGCCGCCTTCTCCCTACATGTCCTCATGGCCTTTCCTCGGCAAGAACACATGGAGAGAGAGATGTCTCTCCTGTTTAGAAGGCCAATGCACCTGTGAAATTAGGAACCCACCCTTATGGCTCATACAACCTTAAGTACCTCCTAAAAGCCCTATCTCCAGTACAGTCACAACTGAGGTTAGAATTTTAACGTATGAATCATGGCGGGGACACAGTTCAGTCCATAGCAGGGTGTACAAATGGCTACCGAAATCCAGGCGTTGCATTTCCAGTAGGAAGAAGGAAAACAAGAAGTGCAAGAAATACATGTCTCCTTTTCAGGGAAGAACCCCTTGACTTTCACGCATGTCCCACAGTCACTGCTAGCTGGAAGGAACACATGAAAATGAGAGGGAGGGGACTAGGGAGGAAGAGGCTGAAACTGGCTGTGCTGGAACTGGCTGTGGACACAGTGCACCAAGGTCGATGTAACTGTTCACCACGACTTTCCTGAGAGTAGTGAAATGCTAAAGTTTCCAGAAGGAGCTTCAATCATTTTGACGATGATGCTACAACAAGGGCAATTTTCTTCTCTTTAAGGTGTTCTTGATAGATGAACAGAAGTACCCTCCTTAGGCACTTTTGCTGTGCAACAAACTTCCCAAAGTTAGTAGTTTGATGGGTTGGCACTCTGAGTTGTGCTGCTCCAGATGGCTCTTCTTCTAGTCGTGGTGGGACCCACACGTGCATCCAGGTCAGCTGTCCAGTGGACCGCGGCTGGCTAAAATGGCTTGCCTCTGCTCCACGTGCTCCCTTCTCATTCCCTGGGCCAGCCTGGGCTTACTCACATGGCGCCTGGGCAGGCTCCTCGTGTGGAAGAGAACAGGCAGCTTCTCTTCTGCTCCATTCTACTGGCCAAAGAAAGTCACAAGTCAGCTCAGATTCAAGGGGTTGGGAAGCAGACGTTACTTCTGAATGAACAGAGCTGCAAAGTCACACGGCAAAGACCCTGAATATGGAGATTGCGGCCATTTTTACAATCTACAATTGTATTGGTCACATGATCGGAAGTGTGCTGAACAAATGTGGAGGTAAGAAGAGGAGGGACACTCCAAATCAGAATTTTGTTGAGTTGTGTTAATTATAGGTGTGCAGGTTAAAGTGAACATCCTATACTATATCATAAAGGTCAAAAGAAGCAGCTCTATATTCCATGGCTAGCTACTGGAATCAGGCTCCAACTCTGTTAAATCTTCCTCTAGTCACCTTTCCCCAAAGCACAACTGGCAAGCACTTTGATGGATATTATTTGTCTAAAACGCATGCAGGACTCCAGAGGAAAACTGGGATTCCACGAGCAGCACAGGCAGTGGGTGGGACTGAGACCTCAGGGGTCAGTGCTGCCGGCGGCAACGCAGATCTCTCTTCCCATCTCCTCGTGTCTGCCTCCTCAATCGGTGCTTGAGAAATGCGGGAGCCAGGCCGTAACCACATGAGCTTTCTGTCCCTGACCTGAGAGAAGAGGTCTCTCCGTGCAGGATGGTAATGACATGGGAAGGAGGGCAGAGGTCATCCAACCCCGTAATTCATGACTTTAAGGAAACCATTTCTGACCTTTCCATGACTAGGCTCAGATTTGCAACTTTAACTACCGTATTTTGCCGTGTATAATGCGTATCCACGTTTCTGTGCACATTGTACAGGGGATTATTACACCTATGGTATGTAATCATTATACCCATGTATAATGCACATCCTTATTTTCCCTCAAAAATTTGGGCAACACATTATACACGGCAAATACAATAATATTCCTCAGAGTTCTTGTGCCATTTTTTTCTAATTCCATTTCAGACACTCCTATGCTGACTTTTCTTTGTAGGCCAATCCCCACATGCTTTTAAAATATCATCAGTATCAGATTTCCACAGGCGACGGGCACCACCTTTTCTGTTTCATTTCCAGGATGACTGTACTCATTAAAATTCACTGCATGTTCCCAAAGAAATGCATTCTCGTGTTGGGGGAAACCCAGGCAGACCAGCACACCCACATCCTCTTGGACATGTCATGTATAAATTCCAAGGCTCTCAGACACCATCTTCTTTCACAAGAAAATGAAGTTTCTTGACATCCTTTGGTGTTCGCCTTCCTACTCTCTAGTGTAAGTGTTCAGCAGTGATAGATATTGTTTTAATTTGTTAATAGTGCATTTTGACCAATGCACATGTTATCATCCTGTGTCAGCAACATGTAAACCAAACGTAAGAGTGGCGCAAACCCAATGCACTAGGTGATGCTGTGTCCTGGCACCGTCATCCCGGATGTTAAGATGTGGATGCCGGTTCATTGTGGGATTACTGTGATTTACTTGTGAACGGGTGGTTTCCCTTGGCTTGTACTTGCTAGTCTAAAATCTCCTTTTAAGTGAGTTCGAGCATTTCTATAATGGTCAGAACTCACTCATACCCTAAACTTTCCCAGTCCTCCTCACCCCTGGGTGCCTATAGAGTCACGCAAACAATGATAATGTGGTTCTCACCAAAGTTCCCCACATGGGGTCTCAACCCCCATCAGCATCCCTCGGGCGCTTCCAGACACAATCGATAACTTAGGAAATTGCTGCCCCTGGGTGGACTCTGTGGACTAAGGAGGCACCTCCTTTGCTCCCTCCCTCCCACCCCCACAGTTTTACTAAAATACCTGCTATAAAAAAAGGTAGATAGATATGAGTCAGCAGGGTCTTCAAAAATATGACCATAGACAGCCCCCAACTGTGCTCAGAATCATATATCCCCTTGATGCCTGAGGCTTAGATGAACTAAGAAACAGAAAGTGAGTTTCTGGAGGGAAATGTTAAAGCTGCCTAGAAGAAGGATTTTTATGAGAATCCTGAAAGCATTTCTAAGACACGAATCACAACAAGCAGATGGAGAAACTGGGGTGCTAGTTGGGTTTTAACGTCCAGGTCTGCCAGAAATTCACACATCCCCAGAGTCTGGCAGGCCCACACTCTGTGCTGAGAAACACAGGCCCAGCCCCAGACCTCTGAGCAGCAGAACAAGCGACAAAGAGCAGCCCAGGACACGCGTGACTCAGCACAGCAATACTCTGCAAGCTCACTGGTGTCGGGATGCTGGGGAGGCCCCATGCTGACTAGGATGAGGGACCCGTCCCAAGGGGCCAGTGTGAAACCCGATACCTATAGTAGGCGGGATATTGGTGTCCTAGGGCTGCCACCAACAGATTATACAAACGGGGTGGATGAAAACAACAGAAATTTATTCTCCCACAGTCCTGGAAGCCAGAGGCCTAAAACCAAGTTGTCAGCAGGGTTGCACCCCCTCCAAAGTCACTGGGGGGGACCCTTCCTGCCTCTTCCAGTCTCTGGTAGCTCCTCCTATTCCTTGGCTTGTGGCAGCATCCCTCCCAGCTCTGCCTCTGTCGTCACGTGACTTCTTCCCTCTGTCGCTGTGTTCCTTCCTCTCCTTACAAGGACAGTTTAGGAACCACCCTAAGTCCAGGATGGTCTCATCTCAAGATCCTTATATGATTACATCTGCAAAGATCCTATTTCCGTAAGATCACATTCTGAAGTTCTGGGTGGACATGAATTTGGGGGGCACTCTTCATTCTCCTACATGTGGCCATTGCAAAGCTCAAACTTCCTGCAGCATCAGAAGCAGAGGGATGGGTCTGGCTGAGGGGGAAGGTCTGTGGACAAAGCAGTCTTCTTGCAGGTCTGTTCAAGGGGGACAGGATTTTAACCTGTGAAGTTGCGACCAGTGGCCATGGGGTGAGAGGTCACTGGAGGTCAGCAAGACAAGTGCAGATCAGGCCACAGCGTAGACGCCTCGGTGCCCTGCTTATCAGAGGTGAACAGTTTATGTTTGGAAGCAGAGCTGTGAGCAGGAGAGGGAATGAAAGCTGGAAAGAAAGGGGGTGCACTTTGAGGCTCTTAAATTAGGGGCTGACGTGGACTCCGAGGGAGACAGCTGTATCAGTCTGTGCAGGCTGCAGTAACAAAAATCCACTCAGACAAGCCGCAGGCATTTATTTGTCACAGTTCTAGAGGCTGGTCATTTAAGATCAAGGGGCCGGCTGATACCACACCTGGTGAGACCTCTCCTCACTGTGTCCTCACATAGCCTTTCCTCATGCGTGCAAGTGAGAAGACAGAAACAGAGACAGAGAGAGCTCTCTGCCATCTTTTTTTCTATAAGGACACTAACCCTGTAGGATTAGGGCCTCACCTTAAGGACCTCTTTGAACCTCAATTATTTCCTCTGAGTGTCCATCGCCACAAGCCACAATGGAGGCGAGGGATTGCACATACGGGTTATGGGGGCCAGGGGGACAGGACAGAAACAATTCCATCCACAACAGCAGCAAAGATTGCTGAGCAGAGGGAAGCTACCCATCCAGGTTTCAGGCCTGGTGGGCTACACAGACGTCTGGATGCAGGACCTCCTTCCAGAGTCCTGAGCTGGAAGACTGCATTTGAACTCTGTTCTGCTTCTCGCTGACCAGGAGATCTTACCCAGTGACTGAATCTTTCTGGTCTCAGCTTTCTCCTCTGTTGAATGGGATCATGGCAGACGTTACCTCTGTTGCTGTCATGACTAAATCAGTTTGTGAAGTGCTCCCACCAGTGCCTGGCTCACGGGAAATGAGGCAGATGTCGCCACTGTCACGTTCCTCATGCTCGTTTTCACTAGAGCACTGTGTGCCCCTCTGTGCGTGTGAGTTTATCTTTCTCTTTTTTCTTTCCTTTTTTTCTACTTTTTTAATGTTGTTCAATTACAGTTGTCCCCATTCCCCCTCCCCATTACTCTTTCCCACCCTGCCCACCCCTGCCTCCCACATGCAATCTTCCCTCCCCCATTGTCTTTGTCCATGGGTTCTTCATACATGCTCCTTGTGAGTTATCTTTTTTTGTGAGCAGTAAACTCCTCCGGTCTGACTCTGGCAGGGAGACTGGCCTCTCAGGGCCTCTGTGTCAGGGCATGAACACAGTCCTTCGGTCTAAACCTAACCCTGGGAGGCTCTGAGGACACCACGCTGTCTGCCTCCTCATCCCAGACTCTGCCAAGGTTTGGGTTATGCTCGTGCACGAAAATATTTGTCACACAAGTGAGGCAGCTCAGATACTCTGCAAAAGAGGGAGATTAAACCTGACATCCTGCAGGGGAAGGTTTGCTGTGTCGAGAAGCTTCCGTCACGACCCACTGAATGGAAAACTCCATCTGACTAAGAGCAGCCTGGGTGGCGGGTTAGAAAAGGGAGGCGGGCTGCTGGAGCCTAGGTGAAGGGGGCAGACACATGATGGGCACTCTGTGACAGACTCCACACGGGGGGGAGCCGTGCCTCAGCCTGTCCCCATGACACTTCCCTCCCTAACATGATATTTAGAGCTAAGGTCCTTTGTTGAAAGATGAAACAAACAGGCTTCTTTCTTTCTTCTTTTCTCTCTTTCTTTTTAATTAATAGACTTTATGCTTTAGAATAGTTTTAGATGTACGCTGAGCATAAAGTGTAGGTAAGTCCCTTATGCCCTCCCCCGTCGGTTTCCCTGTTATTAACAACTTGCATTAGTGCCAGGCATTTGCTATTGATGAACCAATATTGATATATAATTATCAATTAAAGTGCACAGTTCATGTTAGGGTTCACACTTGGAGGTGTACCTTTTGTGGGTTTTGACAAATGTGGAACGACATGTCCACCATGTATAAAATACTCCGCATCATGCAGCATAGTCTCACTGCCCTAAAAACCCTTTGTGCTCACCCCTCCCTCCCCCCAACAACTCCATAGTTTTGCCTTTTCCAGAACACCATACAATTGGAGTCACACATACAGTACGTAGCCTTTTCAGCTTGGCTTCTTTCACTGAGTAAGAGGCGTTTAAGGTTCCCCCCTGTCTTTTTGTGGATTGAGAGCTCATTCGTTGCTGAGTAATATTTACATTCTCTCTTTATCTTATTCTCTCAAGGTAATAATTGTGATTCATGCTCTGTCTCCAAACCTCAAACAGGCTGAATGGCCTCAGACCAATAGAGGAGTAGCAGGCAGTCAGGGACCCTCGTTGCCTCCCAACCCAACCCCTTACACACACACACACCTGTGCAGTGAAATGACACCAGAGGTCCCCACAACCTGGTAGGTTAAGAATCCAGCTGTGAGCCAACATGAATCACACCGAGTCCAAAAGAACCATATTCAAAGGCATACACCGCTACATTTTTATTTCAAGAGGAGACGATGGTAAGTGTACACAATTTTACTTGTGACCCCAAAATGTTCACCTTGGCGCCACATGACTGTAAGGGCAAAACTTCAAAGATAGCGGGCATCCCAGAATCGATGGCTTGTGTTCACAGAAGCACCCGCCCCTTCTGAAGGCTCTTCTTCCTGCTTGAAAGGGAAGCTCCTGGGACCCAACCAGTCTTTGAACTTCCTCCGCTCCCGAGTGGCTGTTTTCCAGAGTCTAATTCATCTTTCCCAGACAGCTTCCATGACTCTCCCCTGAAAGGAGCACTAACGTGGGAAGCAGGGGGAATTCACTCCCCAGATGTGCAGGGGGGGCCAAAGGCAGACAGGTCAGGGGCAATGACTGGGCTTCTTAGAAGTTCAGGGTCCCTGTGTGGCTGAATAACCAGCTTCCCCCAATCTCATTGCAGCACCTTGAGTAAATTCATCAGTGGGTCCCTCAGCATGGTGCCCCTGGAAGCGTAGGAGAGCATCAACTACAGAGAGGGCTGAGCTGCAAAGCTTGGGATCATGAAGGAAGTTTGTCTTCAGAGATGCTTCCAGTTGGAGCTGCAGAGAGGATCCTCAGAAGTCCAAGACCAACTAGCAATCTGGGGAGGGATGGAGCACAGCAGCCTGGGGTGATGAGGGGAGAGGAGTGCAGGGCTGTCAGCCCTGATGTAGGCATTGATGCTCCATGACATGGCTGGGGAGGACCAGAGGTAACAAATGCAGTGTGCAACTTGTGGAATTCCAGTTCCCGTGTGAAGCACACAATTTCATCAGAAATGGGTGCTATACCTTATCAATGCTTGTTCCACATCTATTGATATGATCATGGGATTTTTGTCTTTCCTTTTGTTTATGTGATGTATTATGTTTATTGAGTTGCGAATATTGAACCATCCTTGCATCCCTGGGATGAATCCCACTTGATCATGGTGAATGATCTTTTTAATGTAGTGCTGGATGTGGTTTGCCAATATTTTGTTGAGGATTTTAGCATCTATCAGTGATATTGGCCTATAGTTTTCTTTCTTTGTTGTGTCTTTATCTGGTTTTGGGATTAGGATGATGCTGGCTTCATAAAGAGTTTGGGAGTCTTCCCTCCTCTTGGATTTTTTGGGATAGTCTGAGAAGGATAGAAGTTAACACTTCCTTAAATGTTTTGTAAAATTCTCCTGTGAAACCGTCTGATCAAGGGCTTTTGTGTGCCAGGAGTTTTTTGATTACTGCTTGGATTTCATCAGCTTGTTATCAGTCTGTTCAGGCTTTCTGTGTCTTCATTCAGTTTTGGAAGATTATATTTTTTTAGAAATTTGTCCATTTCACCCAGGTTTTCAAATTTCTTGGCATATAGTTGTTCATAGTAATTTTTTACAACCCTTTGTATCTGTGTGGTATCGGTTTTAATGTCTTCTCTTTCATTTCTGATTTTATTAATTTGGGTCCTTTCTCTTTTTTTCTTGATGAGTCTACGTAAAGGCTTGTCAATTTTGTTTATCTTTTCAAAGAACCAGTTCCTGGATTTATTGATCTTTGAATTGTTCTTTCAGTCTCTATGTCACTTAATTCTGCTCTGATCTTGGTTATTTCCTTCCTTCCACTTGCTCTGGGCTTTGTTTGTTTTGTTTCTCAAGTTCTTATAGGTGTAGGGTTAAGTTGTTTATTTGAAATGTTTCTACTTTTTTAGGTAGGCCTGTATTGCTATGAACTTCCCTCTCAGGACTGCCTTCGCTGTGTCCCATAAGTTTTGGACTGTTGTGTGTTCATTTTCATTTCTTTCCAGAAACTTTTTGATTTCTTCCTTGAGCTCATTCTTGATCCATTCATTGTTTAATTTCATGCTATTCAATCTTCATGAGTTTGAGTGTTTTTGAGTTTTTCCTTGAGGCTGGTTTCTAGTTTCAGGCCTTTGTGGTCCAAGAAAATGCTTGATATGATTTCAATTTTCTTGAATTTGTTGAGGCTTGTTTTGTGTCCTATCATGTGGTCTATCTTTGAAAATGTTCCATGTGCATTAGAAAGAATGTGTATTTTATAAACTCATGTTTCTATGGTCAATTAATATTCAACAAAGGGATCAGAAGCATAAAATGGAGTAAAAATAGTCTCTTCAACAAATGGTGTTGGGAGATCTGGACAGCTACAGGCAAAAAAATGAAACTCAACCACCAACTTACACCATACACAAAAAATAAATTCAAGGTAGATAAAATACTTAAATATAAGTTGAGATACCATAAAAGTCCTAGAGGAAAACACAGGCAGGAAAATCTCAGATATTCCACACACCAATATGTCCCCTAGAGCAAGAGACTTAAAGGAAAGAATAAACAAATGGAACTTCATCAAAATACAAAGCTTCTGCATAGCTAAAGAAAACATCAGTGAAATGAAAAAGGAACCAACCATATGGGAAAATATATTTGCAAATGATACCTCAGGCAAGGGTTTGATGTCCAAAATATATAAAGAACTCATATGACTCCACCCCAGGAAGACAAACAACCCAATTAAAAAATGGGCAAAGGACCTGAACAGACACTTCTCCAAGGAGGACATATAGAGGGCCCAGAGACATAGGAAAGGAAGCTCAGCATCACTAGCCACCAGAGAGATGCAATTAAAACCACAATGAGCTACCACTTCACACTGGTCAGAATGGCCATCATAACCAAATTAACAAACAACAAGTGCTGGCAAGATTGTAGAGAAAAAAGAATCTTAGTGCTGTTGGTGGGAATGCAGACTGGTACAACCACTGTGGAAAACAGTATGGAATTTCCTCAAAAAACTAAAAATGGAACTGCCTTTTGACCCAGCAATTCCACCACTGGGATTGCACCCTAAGAACCCTGAAACACCAATCCAAAAAAATCTGTGCACCCCAATGTTCACAGCAGCACAATTTGCAATATCCAAGTGCTGGAAGCAACCTAAGTGCCCATCAGTGAATGAGTAGATCAAAAACTATGGTACATTTACACAATGGAATTCTACGCAGCAGAGAGGAAGAAGGAGCTCCTACCCTTCACAACAGCCTGGATGGAACTGGAGAGCATTATGCTAAGTGAAATAAGACAGGCAATGAAAGACAAATACCATATGATCTCATCTATAAGTAGAACCTAATCAACAAAACAAACAAGCAAGCAAAGTAAAACCAGTGACATGGAGATAAAGAACAAATTGACGGTAACCAGAGAGGAGGCAAGAGAGGAATAATGGGGGAAAATAGCGGAAGGGCCATCAAGGAACATGTATAAAGGACACATGGACAAAGCCAAGGGGGATAGGATCGAGGGTAGGAGGCAGGGATGGGTGGGGCGGGGAGGAGTGGTGGAGCGAAAATGGAGACAACTGTACTTGAACAACAATTTTAAAAAAAAAAAACAATTTCAAAAAAAAGTCTGCAATCCACCCTCCCCCCCCAAAGAACCCATGTCCATGGTGTGCACCTCTACCACATCCTTCTCCATTCATCCACAGATACACACTTAGACTGTTTCCACGTCTTAGCTGTTGTAGTTAATGCTTCAGGGAACATTGGGGTGACTCAGCCATAAAAAAAGGATGAAATATTGCCATTTGCAACAACACAGGCAGACCTTGAGGATACCATGCTAAGTGAAATAAGACGGAAAAGGACACTGTACAATTTCACTCATGTGTAAAATATGAAACAAAAAAGAGATAAACAAATAAATATAACAAAATAAACTTATAGATACAGATTACAGATTGATGGTTACCAGAGGGGAGCAGGAGACAGAGGGGGGAAAGGGAGTCAGGTGGAAACTGGACTTTTGGTAATGAGCACACAATGGAGTATACAGATATCGAATTATAATGTTGTGCACCTGAAATTTATATAACGTTATTAACCAATGTTACCTCAACTTAAAAATAATGGAGGGGCAAAAAGAACCTCCACGTGGATACACTGTCCTGTATCATCAGGGGAGGGCAGGGAGTGGTGAAGGGGGCGTGATGAAGGACAGGGTTCATCCTCAAATAGTTACTTAGTGCCTACTGTCTACATTCAACTGTGTAACAGCACCCCAGGGACACAGGAACCCACCAGGCCCTGACACTGCCCTAGAGTGGCTAATAGTCTGGTAGAGCAATAGATGGGCACAGAAAAAGATAGCCCTCCTCATTAATATGATTTTGCTAGTGTATTGTGGTTGAAAACATCTTTCAAATGAACTCATCATTTTTCCTGAGATGAAGTCACTTCACAGTACCCCTGCTGAGTTAGTGCTGTGGCATGGTGTATAAACAGCAGATAGAGTGTAACAGTGAGAAACGGTGGTCGGTATCTTTACACTGCTGAACTACGTAAATTATCTCTTTCTATGGTTTTAAATGTACTTTATCAGACTTAGCAAAGAATAAAAATTTTTAGACTGTAAACGAAAAGATGTTTTAAAAAATATAAAAGTAAAGGTGATAAGAAAGCCAAATAAACTCCCCAGAAGTTTTGCCGGCAAGAGAGTAAAGAGCAAGAGAAACAAATGCCATACAGATGAAAATTGGAAAATACTAAAGTCACAACATATTTCCTCCA